>ARYC01017639.1:0-34009 GCA_000711775.1 Oxytricha trifallax | reverse complement strand
AATTAAACTTTCCATAAAGGATTTTTTAAAGACTTTTCGTATATTAAAGAGATATTCCTTTCCTTGTATACTTAGTAAAGCATTATAAAGAATACGTTAACTGACAAATAATAATGGCAAAATGATCCTGTATCTTTGACTGTTTTACTTTCAATTCTTATCTATTAATTTCGCCACAATACTAACAACTATGTTAGATTAAACAATTATATGAAAAAAGACTTCAAAGATTTAAGATATATCGTTCAATACTTTCCAAAACATTTTCAAATCTCTATTCTGAGATATTTGAGAAGCATTTCGTCAGTAACAAAGGAAATGCAAAGAATAAATATTGCAGAGAATTTCAACTTGATTAATCTCTAGCAATGCATTTTATGCGTAACTGAGTCAAAGGCTTGAAATGCTTCGTTCAAAGTATGAGCCTTCCTAAGATATACTATTCTCGATATGCTAAAATGAGATTTAATAATTAATATCATATAATTCTTTAAAGTGACTCTATGATAAAGTGCCGCATTGGCAATTTCTTGTTAGTAGACATATTTTGAAAAAGAAAATTTTGCACGCCCTCGCTGAAATCAAAACATCTGATAGTAAGACAAGATTTAAAGCTTACTCATCGAGGATCCTTCGTGCTTTTTATACTCTCTGTTCTCTATATTTGCAGTTGGAAAATGCCCGTTAAAATTAAATCACGATTGACCTTCACTTAAGAAGCTGCTCATACAATTGAAGCAAGCAGATCTGAAATAAGTCTTTTCTTAACTCCTTTATCACTTACTCTTCGAAAGAAACTAAATTATTTGTAACTGCAATGATGAAAGTTTCATTTCAAATTTAACTCTCTTCTCGATTAAAGAATTTGCTTGTTACAACAAATTAATCTTGAATATCTTTATGCAAAATTACTTATCCGATTTCATAAATAGATCTAAGGCTATTATTATTTTGATAAAAGAGTGTAATTTCTTTCACTTGATTCCAGATGATTTAGTTTCATTTAATATTTTGAACTTTTATGCACTGTCCTCAACTTCAAAAAATTAAACTTTCCATAAAGGATTTTTTAAAGACTTTTCGTATATTAAAGAGATATTCCTTTCCTTGTATACTTAGTAAAGCATTATAAAGAATACGTTAACTGACAAATAATAATGGCAAAATGATCCTGTATCTTTGACTGTTTTACTTTCAATTCTTATCTATTAATTTCGCCACAATACTAACAACTATGTTAGATTAAACAATTATATGAAAAAAGACTTCAAAGATTTAAGATATATCGTTCAATACTTTCCAAAACATTTTCAAATCTCTATTTGAGATATTTGAGAAGCATCTCGTCAGAAACAAAGGAAATGCAAAGAATAATATTGCAGAGAATTTCAACTTGATTAATCTCTAGCAATGCATTTTATGCGAAACTGAGTCAAAGGCTTGAAATGCTTCGTTCAAAGTTTGAGCCTTCCTAAGATACACTATTCTCGATATGCTAAAATGAGATTTAATAATTAATATCATATAATTCTTTAAAGTGACTCTATGATAAAGTGCCGCATTGGCAATTTCTTGTTAGTAGACATATTTTGAAAAAGAAAATTTTGCACGCCCTCGCTGAAATCAAAACATCTGATTATAGACAGATTTAAGCTATCTCATCGGGATCCTCGTCTATTATGCTCTCTGATCTCTATATTTGCAGTTGGAAAACGCGCGTTAAAATTAAATCACGATTGACCTTCACTTAAGAAGCTGCTCATCCAATTGAAGCAAGCAGAGCTGAAATAAGTCTTTTCTTAACTCCTTTATCACTTACTCCTCGAAAGAAACTAAATTATTTGTAACTGCAATGATGAGTTTCTTTTCAAATTTAACTCTCTTCTTGATTAAAGAATTTGCTTGTTACAACAAATAAATCTTGAATAACCAAAGGCAAAATTACTTATCCGATTTCATAAATAGATCTAATGCTATTATTATTTTGATAAAAGAGTGTAAATTTCTCTCACTTGATTCCAGATGATTTAGTTTCATTTAATATTTTGAACTTTTATGCACTGTCCTCAACTTCAAAAAATTAAACTTTCCATAAAGGATTTTTTAAAGACTTTTCGTATATTAAAGAGATATTCCTTTCCTTGTATACTTAGTAAAGCATTATAAAGAATACGTTAACTGACAAATAATAATGGCAAAATGATCCTGTATCTTTGACTGTTTTACTTTCAATTCTTATCTATTAATTTCGCCACAATACTAACAACTATGTTAGATTAAACAATTATATGAAAGACTTCAAAGATTTAAGATATATCGTTCAATACTTTCCAAAACATTTTCAAATCTCTATTCTGAGATATTTGAGAAGCATTTCGTCAGTAACAAAGGAAATGCAAAGAATAAATATTGCAGAGAATTTCAACTTGATTAATCTCTAGCAATGCATTTTATGCGTAACTGAGTCAAAGGCTTGAAATGCTTCGTTCAAAGTATGAGCCTTCCTAAGATATACTATTCTCGATATGCTAAAATGAGATTTAATCATTAATATCATATAATGCTTTAAAGTGACTCTGTGATAAAGTGCCGCATTGGCAATTTCTTGTTAGAATACATATTTTGAAAAAGAAAATTTTGCACGCCCTCGCTGAAATCAAAACATCTGATAGTAAGACAAGATTTAAAGCTTACTCATCGAGGATCCTTCGTGCTTATTATGCTCTCTGTTCTATGGCAGTTGGAAAATGCCCGTTAAAATTAAATCACGATTGACCTTCACTTAAGAAGCTGCTCATACAATTGAAGCAAGCAGATCTGAAATAAGTCTTTTCTTAACTCCTTTATCACTTACTCTTCGAAAGAAACTAAATTATTTGTAACTGCAATGATGAAAGTTTCATTTCAAATTTAACTCTCTTCTCGATTAAAGAATTTGCTTGTTACAACAAATTAATCTTGAATAACCAAAGGCAAAATTACTTATCCGATTTCATAAATAGATCTAATGCTATTATTATTTTGATAAAAGAGTGTAAATTTCTCTCACTTATTCCAGATGATTTAGTTTCATTTAATATTTTGAACTTTTATGCACTGTCCTCAACTTCAAAAAATTAAACTTTCCATAAAGGATTTTTTAAAGACTTTTCGTATATTAAAGAGATATTCCTTTCCTTGTATACTTAGTAAAGCATTATAAAGAATACGTTAACTGACAAATAATAATGGCAAAATGATCCTGTATCTTTGACTGTTTTACTTTCAATTCTTATCTATTAATTTCGCCACAATACTAACAACTATGTTAGATTAAACAATTATATGAAAAAGCTTCAAAGATCTTTTAAGATATATCGTTCAATACTTTCCAAAACATTTTCAAATCTCTATTCTGAGATATTTGAGAAGCATTTCGTCAGTAACAAAGGAAATGCAAAGAATAAATATTGCAGAGAATTTCAACTTGATTAATCTCTAGCAATGCATTTTATGCGTAACTGAGTCAAAGGCTTGAAATGCTTCGTTCAAAGTATGAGCCTTCCTAAGATATACTATTCTCGATATGCTAAAATGAGATTTAATCATTAATATCATATAATGCTTTAAAGTGACTCTGTGATAAAGTGCCGCATTGGCAATTTCTTGTTAGAATACATATTTTGAAAAAGAAAATTTTGCACGCCCTCGCTGAAATCAAAACATCTGATAGTAAGACAAGATTTAAAGCTTACTCATCGAGGATCCTTCGTGCTTATTATGCTCTCTGATCTCTATATTTGCAGTTGGAAAACGCGCGTTAAAATTAAATCACGATTGACCTTCACTTAAGAAGCTGCTCATCCAATTGAAGCAAGCAGAGCTGAAATAAGTCTTTTCTTAACTCCTTTATCACTTACTCCTCGAAAGAAACTAAATTATTTGTAACTGCAATGATGAAAGTTTCTTTTCAAATTTAACTCTCTTCTTGATTAAAGAATTTGCTTGTTACAACAAATAAATCTTGAATAACCAAAGGCAAAATTACTTATCCGATTTCATAAATAGATCTAATGCTATTATTATTTTGATAAAAGAGTGTAAATTTCTCTCACTTGATTCCAGATGATTTAGTTTCATTTAATATTTTGAACTTTTATGCACTGTCCTCAACTTCAAAAAATTAAACTTTCCATAAAGGATTTTTTAAAGACTTTTCGTATATTAAAGAGATATTCCTTTCCTTGTATACTTAGTAAAGCATTATAAAGAATACGTTAACTGACAAATAATAATGGCAAAATGATCCTGTATCTTTGACTGTTTTACTTTCAATTCTTATCTATTAATTTCGCCACAATACTAACAACTATGTTAGATTAAACAATTATATGAAAAAAGACTTCAAAGATTTAAGATATATCGTTCAATACTTTCCAAAACATTTTCAAATCTCTATTCTGAGATATTTGAGAAGCATTTCGTCAGTAACAAAGGAAATGCAAAGAATAAATTTGCAGAGAATTTCAACTTGATTAATCTCTAGCAATGCATTTTATGCGAAACTGAGTCAAAGGCTTGAAATGCTTCGTTCAAAGTTTGAGCCTTCCTAAGATACACTATTCTCGATATGCTAAAATGAGATTTAATAATTAATATCATATAATTCTTTAAAGTGACTCTATGATAAAGTGCCGCATTGGCAATTTCTTGTTAGTAGACATATTTTGAAAAAGAAAATTTTGCACGCCCTCGCTGAAATCAAAACATCTGATAGTAAGACAAATTAAGCTTACCATCGAGGCATCCCTTCGGTGCTTTTATGTATTGCTCTCTCTGTCGCTATATTTGCTGTTGGAAAATCCCTTAAAATTATAATCACGCATCGACATTCACTTAAGAAGCTGCTCATACAATTGAAGCAAGCAGATCTGAAATAAGTCTTTTCTTAACTCCTTTATCACTTACTCTTCGAAAGAAACTAAATTATTTGTAACTGCAATGATGAAAGTTTCATTTCAAATTTAACTCTCTTCTCGATTAAAGAATTTGCTTGTTACAACAAATTAATCTTGAATATCTTTATGCAAAATTACTTATCCGATTTCATAAATAGATCTAAGGCTATTATTATTTTGATAAAAGAGTGTAATTTCTTTCACTTGATTCCCGATGATTCAGTTTCATTTAATATTTTGAACTTTTATGCACTGTCCTCAACTTTAAAAAATTAAACTTTCCATAAAGGATCTTATAAGACTTTTCGTATATTAAAGAGACATTCCTTTCCTTGTATACTTAGTAAAGCATTATAAAGAATACGTTTACTGACAAATAATAATGGCAAAACGATCCTGTATCTTTGACTGTTTTACTTTCAATTCTTATTTATTAATTTCGCCACAATACTAACAACTATGTTAGATTAAACAATTATATGAAAAAAGACTTCAAAGATTTAAGATATATCGTTCAATACTTTCCAAAACATTTTCAAATCTCTATTCTGAGATATTTGAGAAGCATTTCGTCAGTAACAAAGGAAATGCAAAGAATAAATATTGCAGAGAATTTCAACTTGATTAATCTCTAGCAATGCATTTTATGCGTAACTGAGTCAAAGGCTTGAAATGCTTCGTTCAAAGTATGAGCCTTCCTAAGATATACTATTCTCGATATGCTAAAATGAGATTTAATCATTAATATCATATAATGCTTTAAAGTGACTCTGTGATAAAGTGCCGCATTGGCAATTTCTTGTTAGAATACATATTTTGAAAAAGAAAATTTTGCACGCCCTCGCTGAAATCAAAACATCTGATAGTAAGACAAGATTTAAAGCTTACTCATCGAGGATCCTTCGTGCTTATTATGCTCTCTGATCTCTATATTTGCAGTTGGAAAACGCGCGTTAAAATTAAATCACGATTGACCTTCACTTAAGAAGCTGCTCATCCAATTGAAGCAAGCAGAGCTGAAATAAGTCTTTTCTTAACTCCTTTATCACTTACTCCTCGAAAGAAACTAAATTATTTGTAACTGCAATGATGAAAGTTTCTTTTCAAATTTAACTCTCTTCTTGATTAAAGAATTTGCTTGTTACAACAAATAAATCTTGAATAACCAAAGGCAAAATTACTTATCCGATTTCATAAATAGATCTAATGCTATTATTATTTTGATAAAAGAGTGTAAATTTCTCTCACTTGATTCCAGATGATTTAGTTTCATTTAATATTTTGAACTTTTATGCACTGTCCTCAACTTCAAAAAATTAAACTTTCCATAAAGGATTTTTTAAAGACTTTTCGTATATTAAAGAGATATTCCTTTCCTTGTATACTTAGTAAAGCATTATAAAGAATACGTTAACTGACAAATAATAATGGCAAAATGATCCTGTATCTTTGACTGTTTTACTTTCAATTCTTATCTATTAATTTCGCCACAATACTAACAACTATGTTAGATTAAACAATTATATGAAAAAAGACTTCAAAGATTTAAGATATATCGTTCAATACTTTCCAAAACATTTTCAAATCTCTATTCTGAGATATTTGAGAAGCATTTCGTCAGTAACAAAGGAAATGCAAAGAATAAATATTGCAGAGAATTTCAACTTGATTAATCTCTAGCAATGCATTTTATGCGTAACTGAGTCAAAGGCTTGAAATGCTTCGTTCAAAGTTTGAGCCTTCCTAAGATATACTATTCTCGATATGCTAAAATGAGATTTAATCATTAATATCATATAATTCTTTAAAGTGACTCTGTGATAAAGTGCCGCATTGGCAATTTCTTGTTAGTATACATATTTTGAAAAAGAAAATTTTGCACGCCCTCGCTGAAATCAAAACATCTGATAGTAAGACAAGATTTAAAGCTTACTCATTGAGGATCCTTCGTGCTTTTTATGCTCTCTGTCTCTATATTTGCAGTTGGAAAATGCCCGTTAAAATTAAATCACGATTGACCTTCACTTAAGAAGCTGCTCATACAATTGAAGCAAGTATATCTGAAATAAGTCTTTTCTTAACTCCTTTATCACTTACTCTTCGAAAGAAACTAAATTATTTGTAACTGCAATGATGAAAGTTTCTTTTCAAATTTAACTCTCTTCTTGATTAAAGAATTTGCTTGTTACAACAAATTAATCTTGAATAACCATAGGCAAAATTACTTATCCGATTTCATAAATAGATCTAATGCTATTATTATTTTGATAAAAGAGTGTAATTTCTCTCACTTGATTCCCGATGATTTAGTTTCATTTAATATTTTGAACTTTTATGCACTGTCCTCAACTTCAAAAAATTAAACTTTCCATAAAGGATTTTAAAGACTTTTCGTATATTAAAGAGATATTCCTTTCCTTGTATACTTAGTAAAGCATTATAAAGAATACGTTTACTGACAAATAATAATGGCAAAATGATCCTGTATCTTTGACTGTTTTACTTTCAATTCTTATTTATTAATTTCGCCACAATACTAACAACTATGTTAGATTAAACAATTATATGAAAAAAGACTTCAAAGATTTAAGATATATCGTTCAATACTTTCCAAAACATTTTCAAATCTCTATTTTGTGATATTTGAGAAGCATTTCGTCAGTAACAAAGGAAATGCAAAGAATAAATATTGCAGAGAATTTCAACTTGATTAATCTCTAGCAATGCATTTTATGCGTAACTGAGTCAAAGGCTTGAAATGCTTCGTTCAAAGTTTGAGCCTTCCTAAGATATACTATTCTCGATATGCTAAAATGAGATTTAATCATTAATATCATATAATTCTTTAAAGTGACTCTGTGATAAAGTGCCGCATTGGCAATTTCTTGTTAGTAGACATATTTTGAAAAAGAATATTTTGCACGCCCTCGCTGAAATCAAAACATCTGATAGTAAGACAAGATTTAAAGCTTACTCATCGAGGATCCTTCGTGCTTTTTATGCTCTCTGACTCTATATTGCAGTTGGAAAATGCCCGTTAAAATTAAATCACGATTGACCTTCACTTAAGAAGCTGCTCATACAATTGAAGCAAGCAGATCTGAAATAAGTCTTTTCTTAACTCCTTTATCACTTACTCTTCGAAAGAAACTAAATTATTTGTAACTGCAATGATGAAAGTTTCATTTCAAATTTAACTCTCTTCTCGATTAAAGAATTTGCTTGTTACAACAAATTAATCTTGAATATCTTTATGCAAAATTACTTATCCGATTTCATAAATAGATCTAAGGCTATATTCTTTTGATAAAAGAGTGTAAATTTCTCTCACTTGATTCCCGATGATTTAGTTTCATTTAATATTTGAACTTTTATGCACTGTCCTCAACTTTAAAAAATTAAACTTTCCATAAAGGATCTTATAAAGACTTTTCGTATATTAAAGAGACATTCCTTTCCTTGTATACTTAGTAAAGCATTATAAAGAATACGTTTACTGACAAATAATAATGGCAAAACGATCCTGTATCTTTGACTGTTTTACTTTCAATTCTTATTTATTAATTTCGCCACAATACTAACAACTATGTTAGATTAAACAATTATATGAAAAAAGACTTCAAAGATTTAAGATATATCGTTCAATACTTTCCAAAACATTTTCAAATCTCTATTTTGAGATATTTGAGAAGCATCTCGTCAGTAACAAAGGAAATGCAAAGAAAAAATATTGCAGAGAATTTCAACTTGATTAATCTCTAGCAATGCATTTTATGCGAAACTGAGTCAAAGGCTTGAAATGCTTCGTTCAAAGTATGAGCCTTCCTAAGATATACTATTCTCGATATGCTAAAATGAGATTTAATAATTAATATCATATAATGCTTTAAAGTGACTCTGTGATAAAGTGCCGCATTGGCAATTTCTTGTTAGAATACATATTTTGAAAAAGAAAATTTTGCACGCCCTCGCTGAAATCAAAACATCTGATAGTAAGACAAGATTTAAAGCTTACTCATCGAGGATCCTTCGTGCTTATTATGCTCTCTGATCTCTATATTTGCAGTTGGAAAATGCCCGTTAAAATTAAATCACGATTGACCTTCACTTAAGAAGCTGCTCATACAATTGAAGCAAGCAGATCTGAAATAAGTCTTTTCTTAACTCCTTTATCACTTACTCTTCGAAAGAAACTAAATTATTTGTAACTGCAATGATGAAAGTTTCATTTCAAATTTAACTCTCTTCTCGATTAAAGAATTTGCTTGTTACAACAAATTAATCTTGAATATCTTTATGCAAAATTACTTATCCGATTTCATAAATAGATCTAAGGCTATTATTATTTTGATAAAAGAGTGTAATTTCTCTCACTTGATTCCAGATGATTTAGTTTCATTTAATATTTTGAACTTTTATGCACTGTCCTCAACTTCAAAAAATTAAACTTTCCATAAAGGATTTTTTAAAGACTTTTCGTATATTAAAGAGATATTCCTTTCCTTGTATACTTAGTAAAGCATTATAAAGAATACGTTAACTGACAAATAATAATGGCAAAATGATCCTGTATCTTTGACTGTTTTACTTTCAATTCTTATCTATTAATTTCGCCACAATACTAACAACTATGTTAGATTAAACAATTATATGAAAAAAGACTTCAAAGATTTAAGATATATCGTTCAATACTTTCCAAAACATTTTCAAATCTCTATTCTGAGATATTTGAGAAGCATTTCGTCAGTAACAAAGGAAATGCAAAGAATAAATATTGCAGAGAATTTCAACTTGATTAATCTCTAGCAATGCATTTTATGCGTAACTGAGTCAAAGGCTTGAAATGCTTCGTTCAAAGTATGAGCCTTCCTAAGATATACTATTCTCGATATGCTAAAATGAGATTTAATAATTAATATCATATAATTCTTTAAAGTGACTCTATGATAAAGTGCCGCATTGGCAATTTCTTGTTAGTAGACATATTTTGAAAAAGAAAATTTTGCACGCCCTCGCTGAAATCAAAACATCTGATAGTAAGACAAGATTTAAAGCTTACTCATCGAGGATCCTTCGTGCTTATTATGCTCTCTGATCTCTATATTTGCAGTTGGAAAATGCCCGTTAAAATTAAATCACGATTGACCTTCACTTAAGAAGCTGCTCATACAATTGAAGCAAGTAGAGCTGAAATAAGTCTTTTTTTAACTCCTTTATCACTTACTCTTCGAAAGAAACTAAATTATTTGTAACTGCAATGATGAAAGTTTCTTTTCAAATTTAACTCTTCTCGATTAAAGAATTTGCTTGTTACAACAAATAAATCTTGAATAACCATAGGCAAAATTACTTATCCGATTTCATAAATAGATCTAAGGCTATTATTATTTTGATAAAAGAGTGTAATTATTTCTTCTCACTTGATTCCAGATGATTTAGTTTCATTTAATATTTTGAACTTTTATGCACTGTCCTCAACTTTAAAAAATTAAACTTTCCATAAAGGATCTTTTAAAGACTTTTCGTATATTAAAGAGACATTCCTTTCCTTGTATACTTAGTAAAGCATTATAAAGAATACGTTTAACTGACAAACAACAATGGCAATAATGGCAAAACGATCCTGTATCTTTGACTGTTTTACTTTCAATTCTTATTTATTAATTTCGCCACAATACTAACAACTATGTTAGATTAAACAATTATATGAAAAAAGACTTCAAAGATTTAAGATATATCGTTCAATACTTTCCAAAACATTTTCAAATCTCTATTTTGTGATATTTGAGAAGCATCTCGTCAGTAACAAAGGAAATGCAAAGAAAAAATATTGCAGAGAATTTCAACTTGATTAATCTCTAGCAATGCATTTTATGCGAAACTGAGTCAAAGGCTTGAAATGCTTCGTTCAAAGTTTGAGCCTTCCTAAGATACACTATTCTCGATATGCTAAAATGAGATTTAATAATTAATATCATATAATTCTTTAAAGTGACTCTATGATAAAGTGCCGCATTGGCAATTTCTTGTTAGTAGACATATTTTGAAAAAGAAAATTTTGCACGCCCTCGCTGAAATCAAAACATCTGATAGTAAGACAAGATTTAAAGCTTACTCATCGAGGATCCTTCGTGCTTATTATGCTCTCTGATCTCTATATTTGCAGTTGGAAAACGCGCGTTAAAATTAAATCACGATTGACCTTCACTTAAGAAGCTGCTCATCCAATTGAAGCAAGCAGAGCTGAAATAAGTCTTTTCTTAACTCCTTTATCACTTACTCCTCGAAAGAAACTAAATTATTTGTAACTGCAATGATGAAAGTTTCTTTTCAAATTTAACTCTCTTCTCGATTAAAGAATTTGCTTGTTACAACAAATTAATCTTGAATAACCATAGGCAAAATTACTTATCCGATTTCATAAATAAATCTAAGGCTATTATTATTTTGATAAAAGAGTGTAATTTCTCTCACTTGATTCCAGATGATTTAGTTTCATTTAATATTTTGAACTTTTATGCACTGTCCTCAACTTCAAAAAATTAAACTTTCCATAAAGGATTTTTTAAAGACTTTTCGTATATTAAAGAGATATTCCTTTCCTTGTATACTTAGTAAAGCATTATAAAGAATACGTTAACTGACAAATAATAATGGCAAAATGATCCTGTATCTTTGACTGTTTTACTTTCAATTCTTATCTATTAATTTCGCCACAATACTAACAACTATGTTAGATTAAACAATTATATGAAAAAAGACTTCAAAGATTTAAGATATATCGTTCAATACTTTCCAAAACATTTTCAAATCTCTATTCTGAGATATTTGAGAAGCATTTCGTCAGTAACAAAGGAAATGCAAAGAATAAATATTGCAGAGAATTTCAACTTGATTAATCTCTAGCAATGCATTTTATGCGTAACTGAGTCAAAGGCTTGAAATGCTTCGTTCAAAGTATGAGCCTTCCTAAGATATACTATTCTCGATATGCTAAAATGAGATTTAATCATTAATATCATATAATGCTTTAAAGTGACTCTGTGATAAAGTGCCGCATTGGCAATTTCTTGTTAGTAGACATATTTTGAAAAAGAAAATTTTGCACGCCCTCGCTGAAATCAAAACATCTGATAGTAAGACAAGATTTAAAGCTTACTCATCGAGGATCCTTCGTGCTTATTATGCTCTCTGATCTCTATATTTGCAGTTGGAAAACGCGCGTTAAAATTAAATCACGATTGACCTTCACTTAAGAAGCTGCTCATCCAATTGAAGCAAGCAGAGCTGAAATAAGTCTTTTCTTAACTCCTTTATCACTTACTCCTCGAAAGAAACTAAATTATTTGTAACTGCAATGATGAAAGTTTCTTTTCAAATTTAACTCTCTTCTCGATTAAAGAATTTGCTTGTTACAACAAATTAATCTTGAATATCTTTATGCAAAATTACTTATCCGATTTCATAAATAGATCTAAGGCTATTATTATTTTGATAAAAGAGTGTAATTTCTTTCACTTGATTCCCGATGATTTAGTTTCATTTAATATTTTGAACTTTTATGCACTGTCCTCAACTTCAAAAAATTAAACTTTCCATAAAGGATTTTATAAAGACTTTTCGTATATTAAAGAGACATTCCTTTCCTTGTATACTTAGTAAAGCATTATAAAGAATACGTTTACTGACAAATAATAATGGCAAAACGATCCTGTATCTTTGACTGTTTTACTTTCAATTCTTATTTATTAATTTCGCCACAATACTAACAACTATGTTAGATTAAACAATTATATGAAAAAAGACTTCAAAGATTTAAGATATATCGTTCAATACTTTCCAAAACATTTTCAAATCTCTATTTTGAGATATTTGAGAAGCATCTCGTCAGTAACAAAGGAAATGCAAAGAAAAAATATTGCAGAGAATTTCAACTTGATTAATCTCTAGCAATGCATTTTATGCGAAACTGAGTCAAAGGCTTGAAATGCTTCGTTCAAAGTATGAGCCTTCCTAAGATATACTATTCTCGATATGCTAAAATGAGATTTAATCATTAATATCATATAATGCTTTAAAGTGACTCTGTGATAAAGTGCCGCATTGGCAATTTCTTGTTAGAATACATATTTTGAAAAAGAAAATTTTGCACGCCCTCGCTGAAATCAAAACATCTGATAGTAAGACAAGATTTAAAGCTTACTCATCGAGGATCCTTCGTGCTTATTATGCTCTCTGATTCTCTATATTTGCAGTTGGAAAATGCCCGTTAAAATTAAATCACGATTGACCTTCACTTAAGAAGCTGCTCATACAATTGAAGCAAGTAGAGCTGAAATAAGTCTTTTTTTAACTCCTTTATCACTTACTCTTCGAAAGAAACTAAATTATTTGTAACTGCAATGATGAAAGTTTCTTTTCAAATTTAACTCTTCTCGATTAAAGAATTTGCTTGTTACAACAAATAAATCTTGAATAACCATAGGCAAAATTACTTATCCGATTTCATAAATAGATCTAAGGCTATTATTATTTTGATAAAAGAGTGTAATTTCTCTCACTTGATTCCAGATGATTTAGTTTCATTTAATATTTTGAACTTTTATGCACTGTCCTCAACTTCAAAAAATTAAACTTTCCATAAAGGATTTTTTAAAGACTTTTCGTATATTAAAGAGATATTCCTTTCCTTGTATACTTAGTAAAGCATTATAAAGAATACGTTAACTGACAAATAATAATGGCAAAATGATCCTGTATCTTTGACTGTTTTACTTTCAATTCTTATCTATTAATTTCGCCACAATACTAACAACTATGTTAGATTAAACAATTATATGAAAAAAGACTTCAAAGATTTAAGATATATCGTTCAATACTTTCCAAAACATTTTCAAATCTCTATTCTGAGATATTTGAGAAGCATTTCGTCAGTAACAAAGGAAATGCAAAGAATAAATATTGCAGAGAATTTCAACTTGATTAATCTCTAGCAATGCATTTTATGCGTAACTGAGTCAAAGGCTTGAAATGCTTCGTTCAAAGTATGAGCCTTCCTAAGATATACTATTCTCGATATGCTAAAATGAGATTTAATCATTAATATCATATAATGCTTTAAAGTGACTCTGTGATAAAGTGCCGCATTGGCAATTTCTTGTTAGAATACATATTTTGAAAAAGAAAATTTTGCACGCCCTCGCTGAAATCAAAACATCTGATAGTAAGACAAGATTTAAAGCTTACTCATCGAGGATCCTTCGTGCTTATTATGCTCTCTGATCTCTATATTTGCAGTTGGAAAATGCCCGTTAAAATTAAATCACGATTGACCTTCACTTAAGAAGCTGCTCATACAATTGAAGCAAGCAGATCTGAAATAAGTCTTTTCTTAACTCCTTTATCACTTACTCTTCGAAAGAAACTAAATTATTTGTAACTGCAATGATGAAAGTTTCATTTCAAATTTAACTCTCTTCTCGATTAAAGAATTTGCTTGTTACAACAAATTAATCTTGAATATCTTTATGCAAAATTACTTATCCGATTTCATAAATAGATCTAAGGCTATTATTATTTTGATAAAAGAGTGTAAATTTCTCTCACTTGATTCCAGATGATTTAGTTTCATTTAATATTTTGAACTTTTATGCACTGTCCTCAACTTCAAAAAATTAAACTTTCCATAAAGGATTTTTTAAAGACTTTTCGTATATTAAAGAGATATTCCTTTCCTTGTATACTTAGTAAAGCATTATAAAGAATACGTTAACTGACAAATAATAATGGCAAAATGATCCTGTATCTTTGACTGTTTTACTTTCAATTCTTATCTATTAATTTCGCCACAATACTAACAACTATGTTAGATTAAACAATTATATGAAAAAAGACTTCAAAGATTTAAGATATATCGTTCAATACTTTCCAAAACATTTTCAAATCTCTATTTTGAGATATTTGAGAAGCATCTATACTTCAAAGTTTTTTTATTGATAAGATAGTCAATATACTTTCATAAGAATTTTGACTCCCTTATAGTCTCAGAATTTAGCTATTATTGCCTTAATTTTACAGCTATAAGGCAGAGGGAACGAACAGTTACCGTACTTCGCTTTAAGATTAGATTAATAGACTTATATTTCAGTACTGGTTTCAATATCTATATATCGCATCCATATCGCAGTTTAAACACTCAATCTTTATTCTCTTTATCATAAATAGACCCCAATAACTTGTTATTTTTCTCTTGCAATTTATTAATAAACCCAACCCCTAATGAATTTCCTACAAATCAAAGCACTTTTAACCCTCACTAAGGGGTTTACATCTTAGAAAACTTTTCTTATTAGCTTTTGATTTAATTTGTATTTAAACAACTTTAAAATAAATATTAATTTTATTGAATTAAAAAAATATTTTTTTTATGTGGTTCCGACTTAGACTCCCTCCCTAATGTTAATGTAGTTTTATCTGAGGTTCTTGTACATAATTACCCCTATTTTTTCTTTTAACTTTATTTCTTCAAATTGTTGATCTAGAACTTAAGATGTTTGGGAGAAATTAATTAATGATGTGCTTGATTTATCGATGATCTCCTAAAGAAATTATGTTTTGTAGTTGAATAGATGTAATTATAGTTGAACTTTTTTGTCTTATATTATGTGATTTAAACCTTTATTGTATAGTTCTGGTCTTAATTAATGGCGAACCCCTTATTCCATGTGGGAAGATCTACTCCTCTTAAATCCTTGGGATTTTTATTGTTCTATATGATGATGTCAAAACTAGATTTATAGAATACTTAAGGGGGAGGTTTAATAATAATTTTCTTTGCTACTATTTTGCTAAGATTTAGCAGGTATTTTTCAAGTTTTTCCCTCTTAGCTTCAATCAAGTCTTTTTGAAATACATTGGCTAGGTATATGTTTCAGTTTAATAAAAATCTATAACTCAAGCTACCATTTCTTTAGTTAGTACCTGAGATTCTAGCCAGAAATTTCTGGTCAAAATCTTAGCTTCTTTGATTTATTATTACCTATCATACCGATATTAGACGTCAACATAGCCCAGCCCGCTTTGTGTAAAATAAGTCACTTTTGATAATATCGTCGAGGATCTAGATGAAATCTTGGAATATTATCCAAGTGTTGAACCTTGCTAGTTTGTAGATTCTATATCTATGTCTTTTCGCTTTTTGAAAGAGAGATGATATTATTTCATTTTGAGTATTTGTCATAAGAGCTGAAATATTTCTCTCGTATGGGATGTGGGCGATACAGATGCAGTAGACTATTTAAAGGAATCTTATTTAGATGGTGTTTTAAACTATACATCTATAGATTTCTCCTCTAAGAAATCTGAAGAGGTGACTTAACTTTGCTAGTTTTAATTACTTGACGTTGAAAGTCTAAATTAGTTGGTAAATTTTTGGTCTAAGTATGTCAATATTGTGCAGTTTAGTGTTAGCTTTAGGTTCTACGTTAAGTCAATTTATTTTTTAAAAATTCTTTAGACTAATAGAGCAGTGATAATTTCTCTCATAATTATGTGAGATTATTATTGGAAAAAGAATTTAAATTTTAAACAAATTAATAAATTTAAAAATTAAATTTCTAATGATTTAATTTTTATAAAATCCTATGATTCGATTAAATTTAAATTAGGTTTAGCATTATTAGATTTGATATATTAAGAAACATTGAATTTCTAAGTGTTTCAGAAATGGGGATAATTTATTTAGTTTATTAATTCTTTCAGGGATTTTTATGAAATTAAATTAATTGCAATAATTCTTTTTACTTTAACAACTTTATTGATCTTAGCTACGTTTTCTTGCCGTGGTTATTTTCAATAATTAATCTTGCTATTGAAAAAGCATATAAATTAAAGTAATCAACATTAAAATCTTTTTAAATGTTTTAATAAATTATTTAGTTATAATTTTATTCTATTAAAAATTTAGGTTGTTTGTTTAACAGACAGTATAAAAATTATACGATAAAGTAAATAGTCATATAAAAAAACATAAAATGGTTCTTTAAAAAAAGTTTTTAATCCTATATCTTAATTATTTAAGATGTTTTCATTTTCATATATTTAATCTATAGATTTCATTTAAATTTCACAAAAATTAAAAGAATTATCTTTGTTGACAATGATGACTCTAATTGGAGTAATGAAATGAAAGAAGACACTTACTTTGAAGACTTAATTAAAAAATCATTAAATAGCTCAACATCCCTATTTATTTATTGACACACGCTCATAATTTTATTGTGAATACTTTGTACTAATTTTTTTAATAATTAAGTAAATCAATAAAATATAGAAAATTAAAATGCTGCAGATGCAAAAAGAAAATAACATAATTACATAGACAAGAGATATTAAATTATTGAGAATCATGCATCTTCATTGAAATGTATATTAAGTTTCAATCATTTCGAAAAATTGAGTATATTTGCATTTTTCCCAGGGCACTTGGATAATTTGATTGTGTTAAATGCAAAAATTATATAAATATTAGTTTAATTGATATTCAATAAGATGTTATAACCACAAATAATATAATTTGAATATAGAAGAGTAAATAAAATTACTGACCACAAGTAATAATTAAAAATGTAGCTGCTAAATATTATTATTGTTGCATTTCATTACACACCAAATCTGAAGAATTCAGCAAAAGAGTCTATATACATATAATTAAAACGCAATGAGAAGCATTTACTCTACATTTTCATGGAAAATCAAATTTTTTCAATTAAGATTTAATGCTAAAATCACTCACAAGTATATCTGCTCTTAACTATGACAGTTAATTTTTATTGCGATATTTTTAATAACATAAAATTTTAGTTTAAACTTACTATCTAAGAAATAAAAGAAAGTAAATCAGTTTAAGATGATAAGTAGCATCAGTAACATAAAGATTAAAGGGAATAATGAAGATGAATGGAATCATTAACTTCTTGAATAAATAGTTAAGTAGTTTATTCGCGTTTTCATTGTAATTTACAACAACTATATTCATAAGGTGGCATTGATTCTCAATAGTCAAGTAATTATATATTTTAGCAATAAAATTATTAATTTTAATGAAAGATTAATAAATAAATACATTAATTCATAATAGCCATCAACTGCATACTTTATATGTATAACCAAATAGTATTTATAGCTAAAGTCTATTAACTTCTGATTTTTAATTAATTTCTCATTATAAATATAGTTTGGAACAATTTTCAATATAAATACTTTCGACTATCATTTTAGACGTATCTTCCCTCTGTATCATTTATGCTTTTATAGATAATCTCACTGTATTGTCCTATATAAAAAAACATACGTACATAGATATAAAGTTAATATTAATATTTTGCCCATAATTGTTCCCTTATTTACAGCATTTAGTTAAAATAATATTGTAAAACCTCTTAATTTTCATTTAAATTTTATTACTTCAAATATGTATTCAATTCATTTTAAACATTTCATATTTCAGCTAAATTTTTGTTTTATTCTCCTATTCATTTGAAGCACTTTATATTATTTATTTCATCCTATTTTATTCATACTAATTCTTTCTCTCATTTCTCAATTACTTCTCAATTATGACTCATGTTCTTCCATGCCATCTGATTTCCTCTCCTTCGCTATTTTATCCATGTCTTATCTAATATAATTAGTAAATTGTTAATGATTTACTTGCAATTTTTGTTTGATAAGTGACTGTTGAATTACTTAAGACTATTTGCTATCATAGAGTATTCACTACCTCAATAAAATTACAACAAATATATAGTTTATGATTTTTTATATTTAATGTTAAATATAATTTTGATCAAATATTTCTCTTAAATATTTAATGCATACTTTGTTCTGTTTACATAAACTTCCTGATTTACCTGCATTTTGGAAATTAAGTGTATTGATATGATTGACAGAAGAGTTTTGTAAGATTTTTTTGGTATTTGTTGTAAGATTTATTTGGTATTTAATATTTTTAAGTTGATAGCTGCGTTTGTAGTGTTTTTCTAATCAAATTATCATTATTTTTGTATTTTTGAATATATCCTAAGTTCACTATGAAATTAATGAAAAGTGTATTATACCGATCTTAAGTTTTATTGCTATTTATGATGAAAAAAGGGAAAATATTTAATTATAAATAATTTATTAAGATTTGTAAGAAAGACACTACAAATAGCAAGGATGACGCTCAGCCTCACTCAGAAAAAGGTATAAGTTTCAAAAAGAACATTTCTGAAATTAATTTAATATAAAAATCCAATTAGGTCAATGCAGAGTAAAGCTAAAGGAGTATATCATCATATAAATTCATAGAGAGACATGATTCCAGTTTATAAATGATTTAATATGACAATGAATAAATCCCTTGTTTTTCACATTTGCTTATTACAATAGAATTCTTACATTTTTTATATTTAATTTTGTAACTTCTTTTTTTTATCAAAATTATTAATTGCTGATATTTATTTCTTCAGTAATGTAGAGTAATTTAGATTATTAGCTAAATAATTCTTTCTTTTTAATGGCTATAGTTCCACATTTTATATATTTGATCGGTTCGGTTCCACTCTAAATTTAGAGTTAAATGTCTCAATTCTATTTCATAATCAATTTCATGTCTATAATCAATGATATAAGCATAATAATTTGTCAATGAGTATTTATTTGTATATTTACCTATTCAATAATATGCTTAATTCAGCTTTAGCATTGATTTTATTCGTTTTAATCTTATGAATGTTTTGGCTAAGTATGAATGAACCGATAATATTTATAAATATATGTTCATATCATAGATAATATAATCATACTTTTTGTTGTTGATAAATCATCTATATAGTTAATTGGAAGCTTTAAGATAATTCATGAACTTAATTCCCAATCATTTTAAAATAATAACCTTGATACTTACTTCAAAATTTATAAAATTAAGATTTTTATGAGTTGAGCATAGATTTCTTGAATTATATCTTCCTTCAAACCATAAGCTTGATTGATTATAATATTCCTGCATTTAAGAATAGCAACTTAAGATTTACCATTAAAAGAATATTCATTTACCATTACTTGACATTTAACTCATAGATCTACACATTTTATACTATTCCATTTGAAATGTAATTATTAATTTGATTTCTTTCTTTAAAATATAATTTTTTTTTTCTCCATACTGATCTAATTCTTGCTAGTGATTTTATACTGGGAGTTTTATTTGTTAATGAATGAGCAATTTCTAATAATAGATTTATTTGAAATGTAAACTTTATCTTTAAGTTGATCCTTTTGCAGATTAATTTCAATTTAAATTCAGAGTAATTATTTTATTAATGTTTTATTTTATTGAGTTTTATAAATTTGAATACTGAATAAATATTTATGCTAATTCTTAGTTTAAATAGTTATATTCTAACCCAATTATTTGTTTTTATTTTATTATTCTTAAGATATAATTTCTGCATTATGATTTTAAAAATATTTTAAACACAATTTTGTCTTATAAATAGTAGAATACGACATTTTATGATTCATCTATATACTAAATGAGAAGAGAAGGTAAATTTAATCTTACACGATCTAAGTTATCTTTAGTTTTTAATCTTAATTCTGCTTTCTTTTGAAAGTGAAGTTTCTTACTTTTATTTAAATAATTAATAAAATATAATTAAAATATTAGTCAGATAATCATACATTGAAAGAGCTTATTCCGGACTGAATTTTGTTTAAGGCTTATGGAAAATACTCTTATTGAAATTTTATCTATATTTACAGACATTATGACTTTTCCCTATTAGTTGTGCTAATTATAGTTATACGTTTATAATTATTTTTAAAAATTAGTATTCTCATTGAGATGCTGTGAAAAATCAAATTATTACAAGTTAGATCGGTTTTTTTAAATATAAGTCTTAGAGGTACAAATTCTGTTAGTGATTTGTTTTCTTAAGTCATAACAAATCTTCATTTTTTAAACTGATTATATTTAAGCTTTGGAGTATATTAAAACTATATCACTTTCGCCTTTAAAATATCAAAAAGCGTTTGAATTGCTTTCTTATATTTGGTTAATTTTTTATGATATTTTTCTAAATTATCTATGTTTCTTAAAGCTTTTTGGACTGCTTATTAATATATCTATTAATTTATTTATAATTTTTATTGATTTAATGTAAATATTTTTTTACCTGGCAATAAATTGTTTTATATAGTGAAATATATTTCTCATTATCTTATTATTAATATTTAGTTTTAAAATGTATGTTAAACTTTTGTGATAATTGTAATGGTAATCTATAATATATAATAATGACAATTATATTGACTTGTAAAATTGAATCATGATAAAATACTTAAATTTATATAGATTTTATTGTTTTACATAATTTGATTTCATGAACTTACTTCTAAAAGTATTTTAATTTACAGTTTATAGGTTTATGGTAGGCATTTATTTGTATATCCTCATTTTTTGAGAGTTTCTATGAATTTGTATTATTTTTGGTATGTTTAATATGGATGATGAAATTGCTTTGGATGGATGAGATTTTAACTAATTCTTTCCCTTAAGCTTTATATGAATTACTTTGTAATTCTAATGTAAATATTTTTAAAATTTTGAATAGGTCTTTGTTTGTATATCAATTTTTAATTAATGTTAATAGGAAAATAACATAGAGTTATGTTTAGAAATCCAAAATACTCTCATATAAACTTTGGAATATAAATTCATTATTTTACAATAATTTATGGTTTGTTTTACTAATTTTTAATTCAGATTTCATTGCAAACATTATTTAAAAAATAAATTGATTGCTAAGACCTTAGTTATTTTTATCATTTTAAAATATTTCACTTAAAATACAGCTATCAATTTTATGGTGTTTTGTAAATATAAATATTATTATTATTATTATTATTATTATTAATATTATATACAGATTTATGCGTTTATCTCTCTTAATATTTTAGGTAGCTTAACTAAGATTGTAGCTTTTACAATTATTTATTTTAGTTCTATTGTAATCATTTTGAAACATTGAAATACTGGCAGATTTGCTATTTATATCTTATGAAAAGTTGTTCAAATTTTGCTTTCATTACTACTAAAAGTAAATAAAATTTTCCATCTATCATTAAATTCTATCAATTTTTTATATGTGAAGTATTTATTAATTATTTTAGTTATAATTCAATATGATTTGATCCTTTGAAATATATATTTTACTTGATTTACGATTCAAGACCCTTTGTTTATTTCGATACGTTAATAGTTTTATATTGTTTGATAGAGCTAATTAGACAAATAAATAATACCTTAACATAAAAATGAAGGAATAAAATAGAAGTACAAATGTAGAATACCAATTTAATTTAAAATCAATATTAAATAAAAATATTATAAAAGTTCTAAATATTAATTTACATAAAATTTTAGTATTTCATTAGAAGTTTTTAATAATTGAATAATTATTAAACGACTAAATGAAGAAATAAGTATTTGAAGGAGATGCCAAAACACACTTACTATGAAAAATAAGAGTAATGTCAAGAAACCTAAACTAGAATATTGGAAACATTACAGAATAAAAAAGACAAGTAAGAAATTGTGGATACTGTAGAAATTAGGAAATAAGGTAGACTGGGGTAACATTAAAAATTTATTCCGGTTGGTAAATTAAGAGGAATAGAATCAAGCTAAATGACCGTTTGTTAAAATAATATAATTAAAAAATAAATTTAATCATAAAACTATAAAGAATTTTAAAATTAAATATAATAATAAATAAATTAAAAGAATTCTTAGACACATGTTCAGACTCTTATCAAAACTACTCATATTCAGACTCAAACAACGCTCAATTGAAGGATACCAATATAAAACACTCGAATAAATGATAATGGATGCGCTTAATATGTGGAAAATCCAATACAGGCCACAAGTAACGCAAGCAATAGTAGAACAGCTATAAGTTGTGAGATTTAAACAATTGTTAGTTGAACATCACTATAAACACTAGCACAGTAAAAACTATAAAATTTTGATGCCATTATTTACTAAACTAACTTAAAAGCAAGAGCAAAAACTCAAATGTAAATAAATCTAACATAAAACTCATACAATAAAGACAATCAATCTAATTTTAATCTGCTTTCGAGTGATTAAATTATGATAAAATTGGAAAATATATACTGCTTTTTAATCAGCATTATCCTTGATATCTTCTACCATCAGTCCGAGAATTCAGCTATTTATCTCTTTTTTCTGCTCCTAAAGGAAGTTCTTACTCAACTCAAATGATGGTCCTCTTATCCTAGTAATGCTATTAAAAATAATGTTAGATATGCAAAATACATAATACATATTTAAATGAATTATCAACTTAATCTTAACTATCCACTTATCATTCTTATTATATTAATTAATATTATATTATTAATTTTGAAATATAAATATGAAGGAAAGTTCTGGTATATCTCCTAGATTTTGGCATTTGTTCAAAGATTATACAATAAATCAGAACCAAAATATTAGATAACTCAGAGAACCATTCTTAGAAGTAGTTAAATCAATTCAAATAAAAAACATACAAAATTAGTACATGATTAAAATATTACCAACTTGGATGATTTATTAATTACTCAAAAATATTTTCAATGACAACAGTCATAATATAAATAGAAAGAAACCTAAGCTAAGTTGAAACGATGCTTTGCTTATTATGCAAGACAGATTGATAAAACTTATGATCAGAGATGGATTGATAAAATTAAAAAGATGTAAAAAGTCAGAAGGTCAATTTAAGAAAGAACTATTCATCAAGTATGTAGCTTAAATGGAGAAACTAATTGGTTTGTAGCATATAAAAGTTAATAAATAACTAAGATAAGTTGGTAAAGCAGGAAAAGCTCCTAAAGCTATAAGGTGGGTGATTAATTTAAAGCTACTTAAGCTTTATCATAAGAAGCTAAAATAAAGAAGCAAGTCATCTAATTCCCTCAACTCATCAATGGCAATTAATAACTTAAGTACTTGAGTAGATCAAAGAGGAATTCAATAGAAACATCTAATCAAATTACTCGTCATCCAAGAGTGGAGGAAAAGAGGAGGACTAATTTAAGTATTTTGTCCAATAATATAAAAAAATATCATAAACTAAAATAAATATATCACAATTACAAAATCTCACTCAGGACTTTCTATTAGAACTTTCTACTAAACTTAGCTTGCTGAGGGTAGGCAGAGGGTTGCTGGGTTTACCGCATAAGGAACCAGTCGTCGGTGTTCACTCTGACAGGAAATGTTCTTCGAGCTACCTAGCTACCTGGCTTAAGTTTAGTCTCCTAGGTAATAATGAAAAGGATGAAGATAGTGATCAGCTTTCAACATTAAGAAGATGAAAGCCAGAGAAGTCAACGATAAGGTATTTTTTCCAACACCAGGTCAGGTTATTGAAACGACCACAGCAAAAGGACAGAGACTACATTCTCAGCAGAGGTGGGACTGGTAAGAGTTTTGACCAAACTTCTTTAATTTTTTGCAGGAAGCAAATCTCTGCGAGCTCTGCAGGAAGTACTATCCGTCGCAAGTTGAGCAGAAATGCCTCTAGCATTATAGGGGCTCTTACTTCGTATGCATCTCAGTTTGAAGTGAAGTGGAATAGGGAGCGGGGTGGTTTTTCGGAGTTTTTTGTCTTCACGACTGCTACCTCACAAATTTACAAGTCAAATCCATCTGATACGTCTACGTCATAAATAAGATTTATGGCTTGTTTTTAGTATTAAACAGTGATATATTAAATTTAATTTTGAGATTACTCATTTTCTACTATCAATAACTAAAGAAAAGTTTGATTAATTAAAAAATTATTTTTAATTTTATATTTATATAAACATTTACTGAAAGTAACTGACCTTACTAATAAATATTATTATTGTAGGAATACATTTGATTTGGGAAAATAAATTATAATTAAATTAATCAAAATATTAATTCGTGGCAGTTAACTTTCTGGAAACCTAGACAATATGGTACTTGTTCGATAGAGAATTCAAAATCAGCTGGACTTTACTATTGGCGGTACCCCTCTATCGCATTCCTGAAGCGAGATAACTTGACTTTAATTTTGGGTGATTTGTTTAGTTGATTTTAATGCAAAAATTAAAGTCGAGTTATCTCGCTTCAGGGATGCGATAGAGGGGTACCGCCAATAGTAAAGTCCAGCTGATTTTGAATTCTCTATCAAACAAGTACCATATTGTCTAGGTTTCCAGAAAGTTAACTGCCACGAATTAATATTTTGATTAATTTAAATTATAATTTATTTTCCCAAATCAAATGTATTCCTACAATAATAGATTTATGTCATTTAATTTAAGTGACTTAAATATTGCATCCATTTAATACATATCTAAATATATCAAATGATTTTAGTTTAATTGAAAATTATTTTCATTTCTAGTTAGCTTTTATTTTGAAATCATTGTAATTTGTTTTGATATAATATTATCCAAAAACATAATACTTTTATTATTTGAGTTATTAACCTCGAAGATATTTTCATTATGAAGATATTTTTGATTTCAATAATTGTTTTTTTTTGCAATCACTAGTTTTAATTAATGAAAAATAGATTTTCATATGATTTTTCATGACACCTTTTGATTTGATGATCAGTTAACTTCATTCATGTACTCCTTTATTACACCAAGCAATTGCATAATTAATTGAAAAATCAACAAATTTTAAATTTCAATTATCTGTATCTATGATAATGTTTTGTTATTGAATAAATTCACATTTTAATTAATTTGCATTTATATAATTCTAATATCTACAGAATTTTATGATTATAATTTTGCATTACAAATTAAAAAGGACTAAATGTTTAAAGAAAACTAGAAGAAATTGAATCATACAATATGCAAGCCAATAGATGAGGTAAATGAGAAATTACACAAGAAAACTGAGATTAAGAAGTCAAAATTTCTCATAAAAAGGATTTTATAAATTTAAATTCAGCATTAAAAAAATTGAAAAAATAAGATTGGCATTAGATGAAAACTAAAATTTGAAAAAGTAGTAAATGGAAATGGAAGAACAACTTGGTAGAAACAAGAGAGTTACTAAACATTTATCAATTACAAAAGTTAACAAAATAATAATAATAACATATAGTTAATTATAATTCTATAACAATCGAAACGTTGGTTTGATTGTACACATAAATTGCTAATACTAAAAGTTAAAAAAAGCTCGTTGATGAGTGAAAAGTATTGCTAAAATTCATATTAATAAGGTCTAGTAGAAACGATATTTGAAAAGGAGACTAACACCAATAAAAAGTACATATAATATGCACTCTTTGACCAAAATGAAGCAATATTGCACTAAATAACAGAAGCATTTTAAATTAAATAATAGTAAATCACAATAGCAAACCATTAATCTTATTTTATAATATTATGAAAAATTTATTTATAGTTTATTAAACCTAGTAATCGCTTCAAATGACTAAAGAAGTAATTAAAATAGGTAAAGATATTAGATGAAGTGATGACTTGTACAAATATAGGTTAAAGAGATTAGATATTCTCAAAGGTATAATAAATTAATTGAAATATATGCGCACTAGTAGTTAAAAGATAAACTTAAATCAAATACTTAAGAAAGAAGGTATATAAACATAATATAAGAAACTACATTTTTAATCTAGACAATATAAAGAATTGTTGGATAACGCTCAAAGAAGTAAATAATTAAAAATTAAATGGATAATGAAATTGTAAATTGCAAAAATTGCATAATAAGAACACTAGACTAAATGGAAGTGTTTGCACCAGCATATGAATAAGGATTAATAAAAAATAATACTACAAATTATAGTAATTTGATGAGGATACCAAAATTGAGCAAAGGAAAGTTAAAAGTTATTTGATAATTATGATAAAACAGTAAAGATAAAAATAGAATATTTAAAATTGTCAAAATATAATAAATATTCAATGCATTCATAAAAAGTTAAAGGAATTAAAATCAAAAAGATGCACTATTAAAAAAATTGGTATTATATGACAAGTGTATTGGAAAAGATACAAATATAGATTTAAAAAATATAATAAATAGAGATATTATCATATAGAGAAAAAAGATACAAAAGAAAAAAGGAAAGAACCAAGTAAAATTTATAAAATATTTGAAGAATATTATAAAATAAAAAAATAAAGTGACTTATTCATAAAATAATCATACCTTACCTTTAAATTTTTAAAGTATAATTATTGATTATTAATATTGATAAGGTACATATGAATCGAGGAATATGTAAAATAAATAATCAAAACTAATCATAAAGTAACTGCCACTAATTAGATAATTTTGATTCAAATTATTTCCCTATTTAGTTAACTACCTTGTATTTACATTAAAACAATGTGATTAATTATTACTAACATTAACTGCAATTAATATATTTATGAAGAGTATTAATTTTATAATTTTTAATCATTTCTCGGATCCATTTCTTTTCTAGCGCAGTGCTGCAAGTTGTTCAAGTATTCGTCATTAAAAGATATCTTCAGTGTATCTTCAGGGTATCTTCTGGATATCTTCTTCAACATTATTTACAAAACAAAGGTCACCAAAAAAGGTTATTATTGAAGTCATAATTTGCCTATACTCTAATGAGTATATTACTGGGTTGCTGTAAAGTTATGTATTTGCTCAGATTAATAGCTTTTGATGAGAAAAATCTACATTCATGTTTTCCTATCTTAGTAAATTATAAATCGTCCTAAGTAATGAACGAATACACAATTGCTTCCTTTAACAAAATAACATTAGCTTATTTAAAGGACAGTTTGTTTTATTCTAACTCCAATTCAGGCTTTTTCATTTAAGCACTCTTTTATGTTTGTTGAATAGTAAGATGATCTCTAATATCCATTGTTTACACTAATTTAATCTTCTCCTTGACAATCACTGTTTATAGGACATTAGTAGCACTAATTTGATGTTTGCATAAGTTAATAAAAACCAATTCCACAAATATAACATCTTCGTTTTGAATATTTTTTTCCAACAATTTATTCTCAGAAATTAAGCTATATTGTTTCCTTATTAATTTAATGATAGTCTTTCCTTTACATGAAAAAAAATTTTTCAAGCTATTTAGTGTCGATGCTGTTTGACTTAATTAGGTAACTTATGTTGATATTCTCAGATGGTGCTTAAAGTTATAGATCATTAAATATCCCTATTCCATTTGAGGCTTTGATTTGAGTTTACCCGGACACTTTAGCTTTATTATCCAGAGATGCTTTAGTTATTGTAATAAATGAGAATTAAAAAATTTAAAATCATACGAAGAATTATCATTGGTGATAATATTTTGATCTGCATCAACTAGAGCTACAACATTTCTCCTGTGAACTATTAGCCAAAGGCAATTAGATTTTTATCTTAATATAAAAGTTTCGCTCCATAGGGATATATCCAGAAAAATTAGAGCCATAATGAGCATGGTTATCTTGTGAAAAGTTAACTCCAATCATTCTACCTCTTGGACGGAGTTGACTGAAGTCCATAAATTAAAGCATGAAAGTCTGATTATCTATATGGCTGGCTTAAGCCCCAATATTAATTTCCTTACAGCTCTAAATAATAATAATAACTCCAATCATTCTTGGTCTATATTTATTATAGGAGAAAGCACCACCCTCAACTAGATCTATGTTACCATTGTAATTATCTTCAGTTATTATGCTAGCTTGCTTTTGCTATAAAATTTATTTAAAATATAAATCTTACAATTAGAACATTCAAATCTTATTGCACCACTCTTTTTAGTAAAGATTGAGCTTGTTGAAGAGCAATTAAAATTACTGTTAATTATTGCTCCTCCTGAATCTTGGCTCTGAAAATTAGTAAAATTTGATTTTTACAATGCTAAGGAAGATTATTAAACTTAAATAGTCCTATTTTTCAAGAGTACACCGTTTTCTTATAATTGATAATATTGTTGGCAATTTATGTCTGAAGAAGATAAATTAATTGATGCTTATTTAACATAGTAAAGATTTTTGTTGATTTATGAAATTTTAATATTTTCAATACTCACTCTTTTACATCTTAAAAAGTAAATAGCATCAGTTGCTATTGAATTAACCTTTGAATATTAGTGTTATAAATAGCTAAATTTACTGAATCTAATTCTATTAGATTATCACTTGTGTTAAGGCATGTGAAATTAGTTAAATTTGAGAAAATTAAATTTATGATTGAATATATTAAAAGGCTGCTGAGTTTGTGAAAGAGCTGAGTAGTTAATTGAAATATTAGTGTTTAGATTAGATTCTATTATAGATTGTGAATGTATAGTGTCTTTAAATTGATAACTGAAGTTTGTGAAAGTACTATTCTATATCTGTATCGCAATCTGGAAATCACTCAAGAATGATTGGTCATGCATTTAGAAAGTTATTTTTTAAAATTTACTATCTTTGATTTGTTAAACTTGCGATGTATGAAATGATAAAATTTAAAGTGTTTAGTGCACTACAGTTTAATATTGGGAATTAAGCTCCTCTTATTGATAACTGGTTCTTCAAATCATTCTTTACTGAAACGCAAATTATTTAGACGTTTTTTTAATATAATATATAACTTAGGTGTAATAGTCCAAGTCCTACGACCTTAGGTTGCGATGAGCGAAATATTCATGATTTAGTTATTAAAGAAGGTACAATTTTCAATCTTAAAAGTATAGTCGTATTAGTCAAGCATGTTAACTACAGCGACTTTAAAGATTTGTTATTTTAGATTATAGAGTTTCTTACAGTTATTCTACCTTATTTTTTAACAGTAGCTATACCTCCAGAGTAAGCTAGATTGTCACTCATTTTCGAAGAGTCTATCAATAAGTAGCCATAATAATAAACGATGAACAATCCTCCGTCTTTTGCAAAGCTTGAGGTAAAATTTTAGTTATATATTTAAACATCAATTTTTTGAAAATCAGCAAGATTTACACTGCCTCTTGACTACGATAAAGTCTTATAAAATACTGAGTTTCTTAAGACTATTCTGGAATTGGTATTTAATTTGATAAATGTCAGAGTCATTAGGAAGTTGTTAGTCACATTACAGTTATTAATCTGAACTTATAAGGTTAGATTGGTCTTTCTTACATCCCCAGCTTAAATGAGAATTATGTCCTGAAAGTAATTTTTATAATCATAGGGTTTCTGGTGTTTAAGTTGCTTTATAAAGAGCACCTCCAGAGGTTAAATTGTTATTTTTGAAAGTGCTATTGCCTATTATAATTTTTGAATTGTCTGTGTTTACGTATTATTTTTTTAATTATTGCCTATTCTCTTATGATGTGTTGACAATCAAAACCACAAAACCCCTTAGTGAGGTTTATAAGTGCATTGATTTGTAAGGTATAGTTGGGGTCTTATTGGGGTTAGTAGACAAAATGCAAGTTTTATGTGAATTTAATGTATATTTAATGAGTAATAGGTTATTTAATTCAAACGAATTTTATTTGCTTGTCTTTTTTATACCTCTGGAATCTTGCTCTCTTAAGTGGCAGAAGAATGTCATCCAATTTTTACCTTGGATAGGACGGAGCACTAATTATTATCATCTCTACTATATTTTTTATTTTATTGCATACAAAATCTTACTTGATATGCTTCTAAGCTTAAATGATTGATTATTTTTCAAATTTTATGCCAAAGTTAGCCATACTTTCCATATCACTCTCTAATATAATAGCTCCAATTGCCCATACATCCCACTTAACAGAGCCATTAGTCCATTTCTCTCTGATTGGGAAGTATCCAGGTGTCCCAAGAACCTTTGCTAAGGTTACTATCTCTTATCTTAATGCTCTACAGAAATCTATAACAACTACTTCTAAAGGGCAGAGGTTTATCATAAAATTTTCTGGCTTCAAATCTCTATGAACATATCCAAGTTCATGCAACTCCTTGACACCCTATATCATATCTGATAGTATATCATTCAAATCATCAGGGTATCTGTTATGATTTAGATAATCTCTCAGAGTCATTTCATATTTCTTAAGCCTTAAAGCAATATAACCGTAGCTTAAAATGACACCATTAATTTAAGCAAGTTCTTGCAATCTCTTCTCTAAGTCTCTAAGAATCATGTATTCATTAGCAAACTAATTTTAATACTGCTCATTCTTAAGTAGATAGCTGTAAGGATACACCTTGTATGCATAATCATCAATTACAATAAGTTGTAGTTTTGCAGGAACGCTAATTTGCAAATAGTTATCAATACAACTGCTAATATCAATTGCATTTATTGAAGGTATGTTCAGAGCTTTGGCTTAGAAGCATGCTAATATAGTGTTGCCTACAGGTTGATTCATCAATTCATGCAGCTTCTATCTCTTGAGTCTCTCCAGTTAATCTCTTTATGACTCAATAGTATTAGATTTTCTCTTGGCAGGTATAAGCTTTTAAGTTTCTTTATCTTTAATCAAGAACTCGCTTTAGTTATACTTTTGCATGTTCTTCTTCACTTTTGCTGAATGGGTATAGGACTTCATACAAGTTGTGCATTAATACCTGCCATCGACTTTATCATGCTTGAAATAGATCTTAGCTCTACCAGAGTGTATTTCTTTGATGTGCCTCTTCAAGCTAGAATCAGCTGAGAAGAAATTTTAGCATTCATTACATTAAAATGCTTTAACCTTTTCTACTGGGAGCTGTTCTTTTAACTCCTCAACATCTTCGATTAGCGTTTAAATACCCATCTCTGCTCTCTGCTTCCTAATATATATTTCTAGAACAAACACCTCTGATTCAAACTCAAGAGCTTTAAGCTCTGGCTCCTTTTCAATGTAGATGATCTCTGGCTTCTTAGTTTAGCCAAAGTTTAGCTAAGGTTATCCACTGCCAAGAGAGACTGCTTTGCGATATAAGTTAGCCGCCATGCTTAAATTCAAATTTAAATTTCTATTATTAGTAAAAACCTCACTGGCTACACTAACTTTGTATAGGAGCTGGCACTGCAACAACAATCGTTGATTCTTAGGTGTTAGACATCATATATATACTTAGTTTATAACTATAAATTTTCTAATTTTATGATTAATATTTTTATTTTGGTCCCAACTGAGAATAAATTCAGGTTGGTACTGGTACCAATTAGGTATTGAACCATTTTGGAACTTTTCCATTAGAACCTAATTAGTTTAAAACTAGGAACTAATTAAGTTTTGGTACTATTAAATTGGTACCAATTAAATTTAAACAAATTTAGTACTAATTTAATGGAACTAAATTGATAAAAATGGAGCTCCATCTCTGAAGTTTGTTCCAGCTTCTACCAGCTTTCTCCACGTATCCTTACCAGGTTGACCTCCTATAAGATGCCCATATTTAATATTAATATTTTTAACAGTAGGATCCAGAACTCTATATATTAAAATTTGAAATTCAATAACAAGAGAAGGAACAAGAATGGAATCTATAAGTACTGCAATGAAGAGGGTTGAAGCTTAAGAAATGATCTCAAGATTTAGAAGCAAGGAAGATCTCGATCGATACCTCACTTAGCATGGTAAGCATGTGACATATAAAGCAATATAAGTGTTTTAAGAGTAAATATGATAAATTAATGAAGATAGATTGAAATTTAGTTCCAACTGTAGCTTTAGCTATTGTCTTAAAGTCTCCTCTTACTGTATTTCCATCATCACATTAGTATTTACTGATTCTTGATCAAACCAAGCAGAACATTCGCGTTTGAAAGGTTTCCTTCTTAGCGTCACTAAGAGCTGCTTCAAAGGTGCTGCTGCTAAAAGCTCAGCCACAGCTAGGTTTAAGAGTGCTCTAACCTAGATACTTAGAGATAAGGAACCTCCATTTTAATTGCTAGAATACTAATGTTTTTAAAAAATTTAATAAAATTAAAACGTTTAAAGTCTTAATTAATAAATATCTGCTTAAAATTAATTAAGACATCTCTATTATATTTTCTCTATAGATTAAACCTATTAGTATGATTTAATGTTTAAAAACATTAAAACTTGAAAAGTTTTTAATTTGAATGATTTAATTTTATTAACTTTTTTAAAAACATTAGTATTCTAGCAATTAAAATGGAGGTTCCTTATCTCTAAGTATCTAGGTTAGAGCACTCTTAAACCTAGCTGTGGCTGAGCTTTTAGCAGCAGCACCTTTGAAGCAGCTCTTAGTGACGCTAAGAAGGAAACCTTTCAAACGCGAATGTTCTGCTTGGTTTGATCAAGAATCAGTAAATACTAATGTGATGATGGAAATACAGTAAGAGGAGACTTTAAGACAATAGCTAAAGCTACAGTTGGAACTAAATTTCAATCTATCTTCATTAATTTATCATATTTACTCTTAAAACACTTATATTGCTTTAGCTAACCATATACTATAGTGGGTTTATTCCTTCCAACTATGGAAGGTACCAAAATTTCATTCTTAAAAGCGATACTCTGTGATGAGAAGAAAGCCTTCAAAAACAATGAAATTAAGTTGATAGAAATATCAAACTACCCAGAGATTTCAGTCACTAATCTCTACGACGATCCGATGTAAGATGAAGAATTGGTAGTTTACCTTCCTCCCAAGAAACAACTCTCCAACAAGCTTTCAGAAAGGAGCTTCTTCTTTGGTGTCCTTGGCACTTTAAGATAGAGTTATCTCAAAGAGATCATTGAAGAAGCCCACAAGAAACGCTAATCTATTTCTCCAGAAGATTAAAAGAAGCAAGGCATACTTATAAGCGAGACCTGGCTTGGAGTCTTAAGAAGCATCCATACCTCTCTAGTAAGCTTTGACATATAACTTTGTAGGGAAACCTGGAACTGGTATATTCCTAATGAAAGAGAATGCAAAGGTTCATAGAGAGAGAGAGAAAGTCATAGACCATTCAAAACCCCAAAACCCTTTCAGTAGTTTGATTGAGTTTTTGATTGATAAAAGTAGACTATTAGTGCATACTTTATTAGGGTTTTAATAGG
>ARYC01017638.1:0-87564 GCA_000711775.1 Oxytricha trifallax | reverse complement strand
TCCCTATTTAGTAGTAAGATTTTAAAAAACTTAGAAAGGATATCCATAATTTTAAATTTCATTAACATTTCTAGAAAGAGGAAGCAAGATGGAGTCTATGAATGATGCAATGAAGAGAATTTAATCTCAAGATTTAATAGGAAAATTTCTAAGTAAAGAAGACCATTATAGATATTTGGTATAGCAAGGTAAGTTCTTAAATAAGATTAATAAATCCATTATAGTTGAATTGTTCTTGCCGACTTAGTTAGGAACTAAAATCTCATTCTTAAAAGCCTTACTGATTGAAGAGAAAAAAGCTTTTAAGTCTAATGAAATTAGGATGATAGAGATACCTAATTACCCTGAAATCAGTGACAAACCTATATGACGATGCTATGAGTGATCCAGTCGTAGCTCTCTACCTTCCATCAAAGCTACAGCTCTCTAATAAGTTGCCAGAGAGAAACTTCTTCCTTGGTGTTCTTGCAACTCTGAAACCTGAGTACTTAAATGAAGTTATTTAAGAAGCTCATAAGAAACGCTACAGCATCTCTCCTGAAGAAAAAGAGAAGCAAGGTATTAAAATAAGTGACACCTGGCTGTAGGAACTTTAAAAGCATCCTTTCATCTCAAAAGCTTAGTCTTCTAACTTTATAGAAAAACCTGGTACTGCTATATACTTGATGAAAGAGCGCAGCAAATAAACAGAGAAAGAAAGTCTCAAGTAAAACATGAATTGAGTAAGAGGCTCTTCAAAGATTTATAAAAGCCAGAAGAGATGAACATAGATGCAGGAGCTGGCACTAAGAGAAGAAACATAGGCCCAAGCAAGCCTTAAGAGGAAGAAAAGAAAGAGAAGCCAAATCCCTTTACGGGCAAATTTAATATGTGAACTTATTCATTCGCTTAAATCAAAAATTTATTTATATACACAAAATTTCCCTTCTCTTGCGCATACTTTAGCTTTCTCATCGCTGACTCTCTTAGCAGCACTCTTTATAAAATCGACTATATCTATCTTTAAATCATGCATCAGATGGTAGAGCAGCAATTTCTTATAATGACCTTTCAATAATCCCCAATATAATTCAATTCATTAAACTAAGGGCTGTAAGGAACATTAAATACAGGTGTTATATTTAGCCTTTCATATTCTTTCCTTGAGTCTTAAGTTTTATGGACAGATAAGTTATCTACAAACAGAATAATCTCTTAGTCGGCGTACTTATCTTTGAGTTATTACAAGATTTTTATGTATTATTTGGTCTTTATATGGAGAGGGTGGATAACATAAGTCTCGAGGCCATTTTCTTCGCTTATTCCACCAAGTATTGCATGAGTTTAAACCTTAACCTTATAATCATATACTTCTATGTTGCTAAATCTTTTATACCAAAACCTTGATATGAAGGTATTAAAAGTGAATACTGCCTCATCTGCTTGTATGAACCTTATATTATGCTCTTAAGCCCTCTGCATTTAATTTAATATATAATTTAAATTATTCTTATAAAATGGAACATTAAAGCCAATCACTCTCTTAATGCAATTGAATGTCTTGTAAGATATTCCGTTCTTTTTATATATGTTAGCTATCGATTAAGCAGAAATATGAAGCTCATGAAATTGGTGATGAAACATCACAGCTCTCTAAGTGAGAGAGAAATTAGCTAAGTATTTGATAGTCTTATCATTAAAAAAAACATTTATATGATGCTGCTAAAATTTTTAAGGTCTCTTTGGCTTTGAAGGAAGTTGCTATCTTTTAAATTCAATTCAAATAGACAGTGAGACTAACAGTAGCAGGACATTATGAAGTAGCCTTGCTATAGACGTGTAATCAAAAATAGGTTTGAATTATTCACTATAATTATCACATCCAAAACGCAAATTAAGCAGCAGATCTATATACTAACTGTGATATATTGACCCCAAACCTCTAATTTACATTACTTTTAAACCCTAATCTCCGATATAAACCCAATTAAAACCCTAATAAACCATGTACTAATAGTCTACTTTTATCAATCAAACACTCAATCAAACAACTTCAGGGGTTTTGAGGTTTTGAATGTTTATTATAAGTTAAATTTAATTTTATAATTAATGAATTATTTCAGGTATAGAAGGATTTGAGAATAAATTTTAGGATCTAGACTAATATTAATAAATTCTTATCAGACATGAAATATTTAAATACGGCAACTATTTTAAAGAAATTTTACAGTCCATAATTTTAAACATGACTAAAAATCAGTTCAAGATAGATTCTTGAGTAAAGATCTATAGGTCTTTATATAATGTGAATATTATATTAGAAAAATAATTTTTAATTCATTAGGAATAGAAAAGTGGAATAATTCCTTGAAATTCTAAATCTTTTTAATCATCTTTGATAAAATTATTCTTAATTCTATTAATTTATTATCAATATGTGTGTGTTTTATAAATATTCTTAAATATTTAGCTTATTAACTTTTATAATCTAATAAAATATAGCAATTATGATTAATTTAAAAATCTAATTAATTAATATTTATAATTATACCTTTAAAGAAATATAAAATTGTTTAAAGAACTTTGTTATAATTATATCAATAAATTGTAATTTTTAATTTGAAATTTTAAGATTTTAAGATTTTATTTTTATATTCAATAATCAAGCTATCAATGATATCCTTATTTGCTTCTAACTTGTCTTCGAAATTCTTCTATATCAGTATGTTCATTATTTCTTTGATACTTGCTTCCATAAGTTTTTATTAAGAAAAATTGTTTGAATTACACGATTTAAAATAATTATCAATAATTTATACACGCTATTTTAAGTTTAATACCTTTTAATATATTAAATGGAACGAATCTCAAAATCAATGAAATTTCGAGATACGTGTCTAATAAATTGAATAAATTCATTAAGTTAATAATACATTTATTAAAATCAAATATAGTTTATAGTAATTGAAACTTCATATTATAATTACTATTTAAATATATTTTTTTATTTATTAACATCCAAAAAAATATTTAAATTAAAAAAATATCATTTATGATCAAGTAAATATTTATTAATTTTATATTTTAAAAATAGTAATTATAATATGAAGTTTCAATTACTATAAACTATATTTGATTTTAATAAATGTATTATTAACTTAATGAATTTATTCAATTTATCAGACACGTATCTCGAAATTTCATTGATTTTGAGATTCGTTCCATTTAATATATTTAAAAGGTATTAAACTTAAAAAAGCGTGTATAAATTATTGTTAATTATTTTAAATCGTGCAATTTAAACAATTTTTACTCATTCTAAATCTTTGTACTCCATCATACCCTTAAATTTTTCTGTGAAATTCCACAACTTACATGCGAAATCAAACCATCTATGCGTTGACATTTATTATTATATATTAATTTAAGTCAAATTGTTTCTATTTTTTAACATTTTATCTTTTCCATTCTAAGAATCAATTTGCTGCATGCAGTTTAATATTTTCCTTTTAAGAGGTTCAAGTTCTCAATAAATAATATTATATTTATTTTTTTTAATCTTATTATCAAATTGTACCATTAAATTATAGATATTTTCCATTACAGATCAATATATATGGCAATATTTTAAATTACATTCAAATTTTAAATAAGAGCAATTTTTATCTGATATTTAAATGATCAAAATTATTTTGATATTAAAGTCAAACTCTTTGATAAAAATATAAATAAATAAAAATTTGCAAAAAATTTACTTAAAAAAAGTCTCCAAAGAATTTAAACTAACAGTTAGATATATTCTTCCATTCTATATTTTTAAAGAAATATTTATATAAAAAAAGAACGAGATTTTGCTCCAAAAATAAAGTAAAAATGAAATTGGTTCTTTTAAAGTTGATTAGCTTGAAAAATTTAAACTAAATTATTTATTAGTAAATTGCAATAAATACAGGCAAATTTATTTATTTTCTATAAATTCATTCATATGTGAAAAAATAATTATTTTTTTTAAAATTAGGATAACTATACTGGCTATCATTGTATAAGAAATATTATGAGGGATGAAAATAAATACCTAAAGTGGTAATTGTTTTTTAAAGATTTAAAATTAATGGAAGTTAGCTTATAGGATTTCGAACGAAAACAATTTTACTAAATATCACACCAGCTTAAAAATATAACACTTAAGTTAATAAATAAATAAACAAATATTACGAATATCCATTTTAATAGCAAGCTTAAATGAGGATAGAGAACCACAATATATAGGATAAAAAAAATTTATTGTAAAGTTTTTTTTTAAATGATTAATAAACTTAGAGAGAACATACTTTTAACTGTAAGTTAATCATAAATCCTTTTAATTCATTTTTATTTATACTAATTTGGGAATAAATTGGTAATTTAAAAAATTACCAGTTTAAGTTTTGCTAAACTTATTAATCTTTTATCTCAATAATTGAGAAATTATTTTTAAAATTTAAACAATTTAAATTTAAAGTTAGACCGAAAACTCAAGAGATGGCTAATTAATAACAAAATCATTCTCTCCTGACATGTAAAAAGCAAAAGGCAATATAGTAACATTCTTTGATGATAACTGAAACAATTATTGTGTATTTGGGAAAATATAAAAATTGTAGGATCATTAAAAATTTAATAAGATTATTTAAAATTTTAACGATTCAAAAAAGTAAAATGTAAAAGTTATTTATTCGCAAATTTTTGGTTTTATTTGTCATATATTTATGCTATATTTTTATTTTTTTTTAAATTGGAAAACTATATTAAGTGTTTAAAATTGTTTTTTATTTCAATTTATTATAAAATCAAAAAGTTTAAGAATTAAACATATTATAATTCCAATAAATAATCTAATATTAGTTAATGAGATATTCTAGATATATTTAACTTAATTAAAATAATGTAATGAATTAAAATAAAAAAATATTTATATAAGAAACACTTTTTTAATTTTATATGACATAAAATTACTGATTTGATATATTAAAATAACTACCCTAAGAGTTAAATAATTAACAGTGAAAAATTAATATTGATTTTTAAATGATTTATTTTCCTTAATATCAAGTTATTTCGTGTGAGCTTAAAATTGCAAAGGTTTGTACAATATTGTTTACAAAAATAATTATTTTTAAATTAATAGATCATTTAGCGAAAAATTTGTTTCTGCATTTTGATAACTAAAAATATAAATTCTTTTTTAGTTGAGAGTTTTAAAAATCATAAAATTATGTTTTATTATGAAATTTAAATGAAGTACAGATGTATAATTTTATATCGATTGTTTATAAATAATTATTGTTAAACGCAATTAATAAATCTGGCAAAATCTTTGAAAAATTAAAGTATGAATGTTTTATTGCCCTAATAAGGAAATGATATAAATAATAGAGTAAAACACAAAATATCTACCAAAATCACTCCAATAAATATTTGTATTTTGATTACTGATAGAATCTAACTCAGATATTGCGCTTGATAATTTTTGAATGCATTCTGATAGAGCTACATTATCTGTACTTGATAGCATATTCATGACTACAAACACATTTGGTTTGATAATATTTGGCTAATTTAAATATATTATCAGCAATTATTATTTATATTTGAATCTCAAATTTTATAACTTAAAATTGTATATTTACCTAAAATTAATATTTAAAAATATAAAGTTTGAAGCAAATTTTATTTGATTTATTACATTAATGAGAGAAATTTATAAAACTTTAGATTTGTATATTTTTGATTGATATTTCAGCATTAATTTTATTAATAACTTATTAATATTTTCTTTCAGATTAGATATAGATTCTGCTGCTAACTTCAAAATTTCAGCCATTTAATTGTTCATTTCACCTCTATTGCAGATTAATACCACATGAGAAACACAAAGCGTATAAAAAACGATTCTTCTGTCGAATCTATCATCCCTAGCCTCTGCAATCAATATTTTAATGAAAAATAAATAAACATTATTTTATAATTTCTGCAGCTTATATTCCTTCAGTGTCTAAAATAAGGATTCTTCTCTTTTTATTACCTTCTGTTTTGACATTTATAAATATCTTATTTTAAAGATAATATGTTATATTTATATATATATATATTATGAGTTAAATTTATTTGGATTATTAGTATTTTAGACCAATAAATCTAGATGAATTGTTTAAAATAAATTTAAATACAATATTTATCTTAATTTTAGGTTTATATTAATAATGGCACCGTAAACTTATATTAAAATATTAACAATTAAAATAGATAAATTTATTTATTATTTATATAATTTTGAATGAAAAAATTAAATAAAGCTATCACAGTAAATTGCATAATTAAATTAAGAATAAAATATCAATTTAAAATTCAAGAAATAAATTTATTCATTCTTTTAAGTTTTATTTATGAACAACTCAATTGATTTAAAAATATCTTAAAATTACGTAAAATTTTTTTATCAATGATTGATTACAAATTAACAAATATTTTTCAATTTTTAAAGATATTTTGTACCGATCTTTAGCCGAGAAGTATTTAATTATTTTTAATAATTCTATACAATCCTAAAGAAATATTGAAATTTGAATTTTACATTATAAGAAATCTCGATATTCATTTCAAAAAATTATTCTTTTTCCATATATATATAACACTAATCTTTTAACAAGAGTCATTCGATATAAATCTTAAATTATTTAATTAAAGTTAATTAATAATTTTTTATTATTTATTTATGTTTAAAAATAAATAATATCTAATTTACTATAAACTCCTTTGGTGCATCTTCCCTCTGAAGATTTCAATTAATTTATTATTGCAGAAAAACATAAAATTATGTAATTTTTTTTGTTTAAAGACTAGAATTAAGTTCCAAACAAGAAATTAAGAAGTAATGATTTCCCTGACGATTAATATATATATATATATATATATGTTATTTTTTAAAAAAATATTATTTTAAATTAAGGGCCAATTACACTAACAACGAATACTTCATCGTTATGGTTTTTAAAAAGGTCTTCGTAAACATCTGAAACAAATGACAAATTGTTTCCATCTATGACTTCAAATGGCTAAGTGTTGTCAATAAGTTGGTAGCATAATTCATTGTACTATCTTCTATATTTTGTTTTTTCGTTGTCATTAGCACGATATAATTAAAATTAATTTACCATTAATTTATTTTCAATAAAAAAACTATATTGTCCAAGTAGATATAGTTCTCTAATTATGTATTCGTAGCTGAATGATTTCTTTTCTATATCATTAGTTATGTCCTTAGCTTAAGTTTTCACAGATTAAATAAAATAAATATTCAAATATTATAATACTATTTTTTATTTAAATTAATTAAATTCAGATTGTAATAATAATAAAGATTATATTGATTTTAAATTTATCAATTAATTTAAGTGAATTTATTAAAATAATTACATTGATTGAAGCATCTAATTTAAATTATTTTCCTAATTTTTATCTTTGTTTAAAACTTATAAATCATTAAATTAATTAATTATTAATTCTGTTAATTTAAATCTATTAAATAGCTAATTATTTTTTATTATTTAGACAAATGGGTAATTTAAGGTAAATTATTTTAAAATTGCATAAACATTAAATTCTAATTTGACACTTATATATAAGTTTACAGTTCTTTAAATTTTATACATTATTGAATTATTTAAGCATAATTTTTATGCTTTGTAAATTTCTTCTTGGATCAAATTTTTAATTTGAAATAAATTAATAAAAAGTTGAGGATCAATGGAATAAAAAAGTTAATTAATTTCCAAATTATAATTAGAGAAATTTAATCAAATTTATTATATAAAGTTTTTATTCAGATTAATTTTTTTCTATAAACCCAAAAACAAATTAAATTGTATAAATCATATATAATGGGAATTATATAAGTAAACTAAAGAGAATTTTAATAAATAATTTATCAGTAGGTTAATTTAAAGCAATTTATAATAGTCTCATTCGTAATAAAAATGAAAAACTCAATAAATTGCAATTTAAAAGTAAAATAAAATTATGAAATTTTTAACCAAATTATTTTATATTTTAAATTAATATTTGTTTTTTTTGAGGTCTAAATTCTTTTTAATTTCTTCCTGCAAAGTTTTTATTTTATCACCTAAATCAACTCTCTTTTAGTAGATTTATAAGGTGCTAAAAATAAAAATAATATAAGAATAAATTAAATTATAAAGTTAATAACAATTTTGGGGGGAAGTTTCCTGCACCGGTTAATGATAAAATAGAAATTTTAGGGAAGTATCCTGCACATTTTTTTATAATTTTTTTAATTAAATTAATCTTTATAATAACTATCAACAAACTTCTGGACTAGATCATTCAAAACCCCAAAACCCCAAAACCCTTTAGTGAGCTTTATAAGTGCTTTGATTTGTAGGGAATATTTGGGGTCTTATTGGGGTTAGTAGAGAAAACGCAGGTTTTTTATGAATTTAATGAATATTTAATGAGTATTACTGTACTTAATTCAAACAAATTTTATCTGCTTATCTTTGTGATACCTCTTGAATTTAGCAGTCTGTAGTTGTTCTAGTATATCTTCTAATGATTATCTTGGATATGCTGGAGCTTTTACGATGAGCATCTCAACTATCTTCTTAATTTCATTGCATATTTCATCTTGCTTAATATGTTTAGCAGCCAGACTTATTGATTATTTCTCATGTTTTGTTCCAAGTATGACATACTTTCCATATCGCACTCTAAGATAATTGCAGCTACCGCCCAAACATCCCATTATACAGAGCCATTTGTCCATTCTCTCTTATAGGGAAGTATCCTGGAGTGCCTAAAACCTTAGCTAAGTCACTATCTCTTGTCTTATTTCTCTGTTGAAATCTATGACTACTACTTTTAAAGGGCAGAGATTTAGGATTACATTTTCTGGCTTCAATCTCTATGAACATACCTTAGGTCATGGAGTTCTTTCACACCCTTAGTCATATCTGTGAGTATCTCATTCAAATCATCAGGATATCTATTGTGGTAGAGATACTCTCTTAGAGTCATTTCAAATTTCTTGAGTCTCAAAGCAATAAAACCATGACCAAGTATAACTCCGTCAAGCTTAGCTAAGTTCTTGCATATCTTTTCTTGGCCTGTCTCAGTACTATGTATTCATTTGCAAACTCATTTTAATATTGCTCGTTCTTAATGAGATCCTTGAATGGATATACCTTGTAAGCGAATTCATCAACAACTATAAGTTTTACCTTGTTAGGTACGTCAATATTCAAATAGTTTTCAATACAGCTGCTTATGTCGACTGCATTTAATGCAGGTATATACATTGCTCTCTCTTATACGCATGCTATATACATTCCATTTGCTGGTTGGTTCATTGACTTCAGTCGCTTTTATTTCTTAAGTCTCTCCTACTGTTCTATTTGTGAATCAAGAGAGTTATTTTTTCTTTTAGCAGGTACAAGCTTTTAAGTTTCCTCATCTTTAATCAGGAATTCGCTTAAATGATGCTTTTGCATATGTCTCTTTACTTTAGCTGAGTGAGTATAAGACTCTTGCAGGTAGTGCATTAATATCTACCATCTACTTTATCATGCTTGAAGTAGATCTTAGCTCTACAGAGTGTACCTCTTTGATGTGTCTCTTCAAGCTAGACTCAGTTGAGAAGTAATTTTAGCAGTCTTCACATTAAAATGTTTTTATTTTTTATTGGTTGCTGTTCCTTATAACTTATGTTTAAACTCCCATCTCTGCTCTCTACTTCTTGTTTTTAACTTAAATTTTAAAGAGCTCAGCTTCAAACTCTAGAGCTCTTAGTTCTACCTCCTTTTCAATATAAATTACTTCTGGTTTCTTGGAGGAGCCAAAGTTGAGCAATGATTAACCTGTTCCAAGAGAAACTGCCTTACGATTTAAGTTAGCCGCCATGTTTAAATTCAAATTTAAATTTCTATTATTAATAAGTAAAAACCTCACTAGCTATACTAACTTTGTATAGGAGCTGGCACTGCAACAACAATGGTTGATTCTTAGGTGTTAGACATCATATTTATACTTAGTTTATAACTATAAATTTTCTAATTTTATGCTTAATATTTTTAATTTTGGTACCAACTGAGCATTAATTCAGGTTGGTTCTGGTACCAATTAGGTTTTGAACCATTTTGGAACTTTTCCATTAAAACCTCATTGGTTTAAAACGAGGTACTAATTAAATTTTGGTACTATTAAATTGGTACTAATTAAAATTAAACGGAATTAGTACCAGTACTAATTAAATTTAAACAAATTTAGTACTAATTTAATGGAACTAAATTGATAAAAATGGAGCTCAATCTCTGCAGTTTGTTACAGCTTCTGCAAACTTTCTCCACGTATCTTTGCGAGGTTGACCTCCTATAAGATGCCCATATTTAATAGTAAGATTTTAAACAATAGGATCCAGAAGTCTATAATTTATAATTTGAAATTCATTAATAGGAAGAGGAACAAAGATGGAATCACTCAATGATCAAATGAAAAGAGTCGAGGCTCAAGAAATGATATCAAGATTCAGAAGTAAGGAAGATCTCTATCGATACCTAACTTTACATGGTAAGATAACTTGATGACTATTAACATTTTATACAGTTGGTTTATTCCTTCAAACGATGGAAGGTACCAAAATTTCATTCTTAAAAGCAATACTTTGTGAGGAGAAGAAAGCTTTTAAAAATAAAAAGATTATACTAATCGAAATTCCCAACTACCCTGAGATTTCAGTCACTAATCTTTATGAGGATGCCATGTAAGATGAGGAAGTGGTAGTTTACCTTCCTACCAAGAAACAACTCTCTAATAAACTACCAGAGAGGAACTTTTTCTTTGGTGTTCTTGGTACAATAAAAGAGGAGTATCTCAGAGAAATAATTGAAGAAGCACATAAGAAACGATATTCTATCTCTCCTGAAGACTAGAAAAAGCAAGGCATTCTAATAAGCTCAGCTTGGCAAGAGGAACTTAAGAAGCATCCTTATCTTTTATGTAAACTTTGACATTTAACTTTGTAGAAAAATCTGGCACTGGTATATATCTTATGAAAGAGCATGCTAAGGTTCATAGAGATAGAAAACAGTAGACAGTTTATTAAGTAAGCAAGAGACTTTATAAAGATGTTTAAAAGCCAGAAGATATGAACATAGATGCAGGAGCTGGCACAAAGAGAAGAAATATAGGCCCAAGCAAGCCATAAGAAGAGGAGAAGAAAGAAAAGCCAAACCCCTTTATGGGTTAGTTTAATATGTGAACTTATTCATTCATTTAAATCTAAAACTTATTTATAAACATTCATTCTTCCTTTCCTTGCACATATCGTAGTCTTATCTTTATTCACTCTCTTGCAACTACTTTATATTAAGTCTACTGTATCGATTGGTAAATCATGCTTTAGATGATACAGCAGCAGCTTCTTGTTGTGAGTCTTTATTTAACTCCAGTAGAATTCAATTCTATTAAATTAAGGACTATATGGAACATTGTATACAAGAGTTATGTTTAGATCTTCATAAGCATTCTTAGACTCCTTAGTCTTATGAGCTGAGAGGTTATCAACAAACAGGATGATCTCTTGGTTACTATCCTTCTCTCTGAGCTTGTGTAGGAACTCTATATACTACTCTCTCTTAATAGAGCGAGGGTGAATAACATAACTCTCTAGGGCTGAATCTTCACTTATACCAGCTAAAATTGCGTGAGTGGCAACCTTTACTTTTTAGTCATATACTTCTATATTATAGTACTTCTTATACCAAGACTTATTAATAAAGGTGTTGTAGGTAAACACAGCTTCATCAGCGTGTATGAACTTGATGTAATTAGTAATTGCTCTCTGCATTTAATCATATATATAGTTTAAATTATTACTATAAAATGGAACTGTAAAATCAATCACTCTCTTTACTCTGTTGACAGTCTTGAAAGTAATACCATTTCTTCTATAAATATTGGTTATAGTCTAAGGAGAGATACGTATGTCAGGAAACCTGCGATGAAACATCACAGCTCACTAATCTAATGGAAAGTGTGCCCAATACTTCAAAGTCTAAGAGTCGAAGAGGAAGTCAATGTGAGCCTGAGAGAACTTTTATTTTCTTGCAGGATGCGTTCAACAACCAGAATTAAAATGCTAAATAGCTAGCAAGCATTGATACCTAACAGTTGAGGCACTCTTGCGTAATAACTTTGATATTGCTGCATAATTTAGTACAGGTTTGGTTTAGTCTATATTGATACACGTCCCATACCTAAGCTTAAGCAGTAAATCTAAATATTACTCATCATAAATCGACCCTAAATTTAGCTAATTTCTATTTCTCATTTTGTAAATTGGCCTAATTTCTCTACTAACCCCAACTTTACCCTTCAAAACAAAGCACTTATAAAGCTCACTAAGGGGTTTTGGGGTTTTGATTGTCCTTTCTGTATTCATAGTAATTCCAAATGTTTTATCCAATAGTTATTAAAATTCTGATTCATTTTCTTGTACTTTCTATGCCTATATAATGCTAGACTAAATTTTCTTGAACCACTTAAATGATGTATAAATATCTTCTGAATATTATTGGGTCATAAAAATGTTAAATTTTTTAATAAATGTCAAAATTATAAAATTATACATCAATTAAAAAAATTGCAGGAAACTTCCTAGAGTGCAAGAAACTTTACCCCCAATTTTTACTCTTAATAGTATTGAAAATGAATAAGACTAATTTTATATAAAAATAATAGTTTTTCTAATTAAAATGATATTTTTCTTAAAAAAACTTCATAATATTAATAAAATAAAAAAATATATTTGTTTTAATAGTAGTTTTAATTATTATTATTATTTTTTAATGCTTCACTGAAATTAATTCTGGGACTTAAGCCAGCCAGATAGATATAATCAGATAGTTTAATAGTTTGATTTTGGTCATCCAACTCAATCTTAATTTAAGGAACTAAATCCATATACTGAACAGAATAGCATCATCACCGTGCTTGTTCATTTCTTGACTCAAGGCAAGGTATTATGTGGTCTTTCGCTACTTCGTGTGTCTTTCCAGATCATACTTTTTCTAAAATCAATTTTAACTGAGTGATATAGTTAAGGTAAAATCCCTTTTAATTAAAGATGTATTGTTTGACCTTAACTAGGGAAAAACCTGAAGGATACTCTACTAGAGTTTTCTTATGCAAGGTATTGTCTCACTTTTTTTAGAGTAAAAAGATTCCTACCTGAGATCCAAGCATTCTTCTATCTCTTGCCTCCTAGCCTATCCTTAAAGCACTTAACCCCATATCGCAAGGATAAACTAATCATTCAGTTTTAGTAAGACTTGAATGATCAACCGTCGAAGAAATTTGTAAGCTTGGTCCCCAACTATACGTTTGCCTCACTTATTCTAAGGATGCTCTTAGATCTGGGACTTACCTCGTAAAAGCCGAGTGCCTTCACGGTTTCGAACTCCGGGGTACCGGAATTTGTCGGGATATACATCCCAAATATCAGTAGGCTGTAAATTAGTTTTGAAAATAACACCTTAAAATTTACTTCAGTTTAATTGATAAATTAATATATACATTATATATGTTAGTTTATCATTTAAGCATCCTTTTATGAGTTTGTTGATATTATCAATTTATATAATAATATTTAATTGAGGTTAATTAAAAATTCTAATAAAAATTAATTATTAGTTTAAAATAATCATAAAGCAGCCAAAGGTGTTATGATTTGTTATGATGCCTATTAAATCATTAATTATAGGAGATATTTCTTCGATTTCCATTTGATCTAAAAACCCTTAACTCAGATTTTCCTTTTTCCTTATGCTTTCTCGATCTAACTCATTCAAAATTAGAAGAATTACATAAAATTAATAAATTAATTATTTTTTTAGATTGTCATATTGCAGTTCAAAATTTAATTGACTAGATTTCTCAAACAAAAAGTTCATTGGCAAGAATTCAAAAGAATGTAAATTTTCAGAATTATCTTCAAAACTTTAGATTATGTAAAGTAAAAATAGCTAAAATTAATTATAATTCAATTTAGATAAATAAATATTTTAATATTATTGTAAAAGCATTTGTTTATATTATTAAATCTTTTTTATTTTTATATTTCTTAATCTTATTATAAAATTTTATAGATACGATGAAATCGATAATAAATTTATTTTTATTTAATAAAACGGAAATTATTTTTTTAAAAAAGTATATTATGCTTGATGCATTAAAAACCTCAAAACTCCTGAAGTTATTTGATTGAGTTTTAGATTGATAAAAGTATACTATTAGTGCATGCTTTTTAAGGGTTTTAATAAGATTTATGTAGGAGATAAGGGTTTAAGTGTAATTTAAATTAGAGATTAAATGAGAGGTTTGGGGTCAATATATGACAGTGAATATATGGATCTGTTGTTTAAGTTGCGTTATAGATGTGATGATTATAGTGAATAACTCAAACCTATTTAATTACTCGTCTATAGCAAGGCTGCTTCATAAATCTCCTGCTACAGTTAGATCTCACTGTCTATTAGCATTGAATTTAAAAGTTAGCAACTTCCTTCATAGCTTAAGAGACCTTAAAAATTTAGGAGCATTATATCAATTATCTTATTAATGATAAGATTTTAAAATATTGAGCTCATTTCTATCTCGATTAGAGACCTGTTATGTTTCATCGCCAATTCCCTGAGTTTCATATCTCTGCTTAATCCATGCTCACATATATAAAAGAATGGAATATCTTACAAGACAGTCAGATCGCATAAAGAGAGTGATTGACTTTACAGTCTATTTTATAAGGATAATTTAAATTATATATTCGATTAAATGCATAGGGCTTAAGACCACAATATTAAGTTTATTCACGCTGATGAAGCTGTGTTTAAATTCAATACCTTTATAACTAGGTCTTGTATAAGAGATACAACAATATAGAAGTTTATAATTAAAAGGTTAAGGTTTACACTCATGCTATTCTTGGTGGAATAAGGGAAGATAATGGCCTCGAGACTAATATTATCCACCATCGCTCAATAAAATAAAACTCTTGTAATAACTCAGAGATAAGTACGCCGACTAGGAGAATATTCTGTTTGTAGATAACTTATCTGTCCATAAAATCAAAGACTCAAGGAAGGAGTATGGAAGGGTAAACATAACATCTGTATTTAATGTTCCCTACAGTCCTCAGTTCAATGTAATTAAATTATATTGGGGTTTATTGAAAGGCCTCAACAAGAAACTTCTACTCTATCACTTGATGCCTGATTTGAAGATAGATACAGTAGATTTTATTAAGAGTGCTGCTAAGAAAGTTAGCGATGAGAAAGCAAAAGTATGCGCAAGAGAATGAAGATTTTGTGTTTATAAATAAGTTTTAGATTTAAGCGAATGAATAAGCACACATATTAAATTAACCCATAAAGGAATTTAGCTTCTCTTTCGTTTCTTCCTCTAAAGGCATGCTTGGGCCTATGTTTCTACTCTTAGTGCCAGCTCCTGCATCTATGCATATCTCGTCTGGATTTTATAAATCTTTGAAGAGTCTCTCAATTCATGCTTTACTCGAGATTTTCTCTCTCTGTTTAATTTGCTGCGCTCTTTCATCAAATATATAGCAGTACCAGATTTTTCAATAAAGTTAGTAGTCTAAGCTTACTAGAGATGAATGGATGCTTCTACAGTTCCTAGAGCCAGATGTCACTGATTTTAACTCCTTGCTTCTCTTTTTCCTCAGGAGAAATGCTGTAGCGTCTCTTGTGAGCTTCTTAAATTACTTCATTTAAGGACTTAGGTTTAAGATTTTGAAGGACACCAAAGAAGAAGTTACTTTCTGGCAACTTATTAGAGAGCTAAAGCTTTGAGAAGGTATACAGCAACATCTGGATCACCCATACCATCCTCAAAGTGGTTTGTAACTGATATTTCAGGGTAGTTAGGAATTTCAAGCATCCTAATTTAATTAGACTTAAAAGATTTTTTCTCTTCACTTAATAACGCCTTTAAGAATGAGACTTTTATTCCCTACTGTGTTGGCAAATACAATCCAAATATGGTTATTAAGTTAGTTGTAAGTAAAAACTTACCTTGCTATACCAAGTATCTGTAAAGGTCTTCTTTGCTTCTGAATTTTCCTATTAAATCCTGAGATTAAATTCTCTTCATTGCATCATTCATAAATTCAATCTTGCTTCCAGTTTCTATAAATGTTTATGAAATTTAAAATTATGGATATCCATTCTAAACTTACTAAAATTTTACTACTAAATAGGGAGATCTACTTGGAGGTCAACTTGAATCAGATAAAAAGATAAAGATGGAGGAATTTTCTCCAACTTCCAGAGTTTGACTTCCATTTTTATCAAACTTTCTCCATTAAATTGCTCCTAATAATAATTAATTTGATTAAGTGGTACTCCTAATTTATTTAAAACTTAATTATGAGATTAAATTAAAGTTCAAAACCGTATTAAGTGGTATATAAAAAAAAAATTTTTTAAACTTTCCCTTCTGATTTTACGAAAATAATTTAGGAGTCCACCTAACATAACAAAAAACATTTATGTGCATTATAATGAATAAAATAGATGAATAAATATATAAATTATCTCAAAATTTAAGAAATATAAATTAATGTCTAGCACTCTATTCCCATTAAACCTTTCTAAATCTTTGAGGATGTGAACTTACTTGTGAATAAAGGTAGAATTTAAATAGCTTTTATAATTATTAATAGTATATATATAAAATGAGCGGTATCTTATTTAGTAAAGCGGCATTGCTTGGCATTAGCCAGCAAAAATTTTCATTCATAAATTAAATACAAGTTTAGACTTCCGATGCCTCCACCCAATATGAACCTGAAATTCTTGTACCTTAGGTTTACAACTTTGAATAGCAATTCAATAATTACTAGAGATGCAGAGTCAAGAGATTTAATGTGAAGCGCCGATAAAAATGGTTAAAAGGAGGAAGAGATAAAAGAATGAAAGGTAGAATATTTATGTGAAGAGTGTAAGAATAACTTTCCCCATAAATCTTCTCTCAAACTTCATATTTTAGAGCAGCACGCTAACAAGCCCAAGCTTTAACTTTAGCACGATAAGATTGATGGAAAATACTTCTGCCCTTACTGTAATAAACAATATAATCACTAAAGAGATCTAAAAGTTCATCTTGAAAAACATCACCGCTAGAAGTTTGAAGTTGTATGTTCCAACCGAGAACCCCCCCCACCCTCTCCAGACCTAAAACGAGACCCCCCTCCCACCATAACTAGACCCCCTCCCACCTCAACAACATCCCTATTCATATGAAAATTTTGATTCTCGATGTTTAAATCATTTTCCTTCATGACATCTTGATCTCATAATATTTTTTTACATAAAATATATCATTTTTTAAAAAATATTTTTCCAACAAATCAAATGCTACTCTTTATTAAATTTCTTATTTTACAACTTTCTCTTCGTCCGCCGACTTTTTTACTTAGATGCTCCCATAGGAAATTAATCAAAAGAATATTTCCATATGACTCGGTAATGATATAATAAAAAATTATGAGCCAAAAAACTCATACAACTAACTTTATTTAAAAAAATTCAATATAAACACTCTATTAATCTGTATTCGAAATATGATTAATTTTTATAATAAATTTTCCTAATTTTATATAATTATTACTAATAATATTTTTATACAAACTAATAGTTATGGAAAAAATTCATTTGAAAAGTATTAAAATAAAATCTAATTAAACATGAATTATTTATAAGTTTAAAAAAAATTAACTATCTTTAAATAAATCAAGAAGTTATTTATATTTAAATCAGTCCCTTTATAAACTTATTAATAATTCATGTTTAATTAGATTTTATTTTAATACTTTTCAAATGAATTTTTTCCATAACTATTAGTTTGTATAAAAATATTATTAGTAATAATTATATAAAATTAGGAAAATTTATTATAAAAATTAATCATATTTCGAATACAGATTAATAGAGTGTTTATATTGAATTTTTTTAAATAAAATTAGTTGTATGAGTTTTTTGGCTCATAATTTTTTATTATATCATTACCGAGTCATATGGAAATATTCTTTTGATTAATTTCCTATGGGAGCATCTAAGTAAAAAAGTCGGCGGACGAAGAGAAAGTTGTAAAATAAGAAATTTAATAAAGAGTAGCATTTGATTTGTTGGAAAAATATTTTTTAAAAAATGATATATTTTATGTAAAAAAATATTATGAGATCAAGATGTCATGAAGGAAAATGATTTAAACATCGAGAATCAAAATTTTCATATGAATTGGGATGTTGTTGAGGTGGGAGGGGGTCTAGTTATGGTGGGAGGGGGGTCTCGTTTTAGGTCTGAGAGGGGGGGTCTCGGTTGGAACAGTTGTAGATCCTGAGACCAGTGCAGTGAGGTCTTCCTTTAAAAAATAAAACCAAGAGACACCTTAGAGTCATTAGAGAAACAATTTAAGAAAGAGAATAAGCTCATCAAGGCAGTGAGAAACCGCCCTGTTCAGAGATAGTAAAATCACTCTTAAGATGTTTGCTTTGAAGTTACCAATATTGAATATAATTGATCTTAAAGAGTGCAATATGAAAGTTATCTTATTCTAGAGGACAAGTTTTATAAAAAAAAAATAACTGACAAGCAGTTTGCATACAAGATATATCCATTAAACTTTAGATGTGATGAAAAGTTTCAAATGGAATTTATCAATGAATACCAAATACTAATTAAGGCAAGAAATTAAGATATCAGGTATATAATTTAGCTGCTTCGTCAAATTCATGTATCTTTTCGCCTACCTCTCGACCAAACAACTTTGAAAGACTATATTTAAGATCAAATGATTCCAAAGAAGCTCAATCTTATTCTTACAAATGTTTGAAAAGGCATTTAAGAGTTGAACTCTTTAGTTTAAGTGCACAGAGATATAGTATGCTCGATTATTCACCTCTCAGAGTAGTATTAATAGATTTTAATAGGTCATAGAGAGTTGAGACTTCTAGATTTGGCAACGTCCTAGGTACTCAAGGATACTTCCCAGAGAGGTAAGACTGGAGGGATGGAGATATCAATTGAGATATTTGGGCCATTGCAGCAATAATTATTGAATGCGACATGCCAAGAAACGAGTCCTATAGCAATAAATGAGAGAAAGACTAAAAACAAAGAATACAGCAGTATCTAGATAAGAATAAGATGAAAGAAAAATAAAAGAGACGGCTAAGCTGTTAATCTTATGACCAAACCAAAGAACAGAACAAACAATAGACTAAGTAATCATCTGGATAGGAGATTTAAAATGTAGAAAAGGGAATTATGGTTTAAATGTAATGTTAATTTTAGTGTATTATAGGAGTTTTATTTTGAATATTCACTCAAACAGTACCAAGGCATCATGGGCCAACTATAAACCCTATTAAAACGCTAATAAAGCATGCACTAATAGTCGTCTATTTTTATCAATCGAACAACTTCAAGGGATTTTGGGGTCTAGATTTTGAAGAGCATTCTCAATATCATCGTTTTAAATACTATTAGTATAATTTAATAAATTTTAAAATTATGATAAATAATTTAAAAATGACCATATTTTCTATTTAAAATATTAAAATTTAAAGAAACTTAAAAACTTTAAGGTTATTTCAAATTTCTCATTATTTGAAGAGATATATATATATATATATTATGAAGATAGATCGACTTTAGTTGACCCATGCAATTTTGTCAGAATTAAATATCTTTTTTCTCATTTTAAAATTTTTATTCTTTAATAAATTCAATTTTTTAAATAGAAGATTTAATACAAAATCTTATTTTTAAATAATTTAAGGTTTTATTGAAAGTTTTGAGTTTAAAGAAATAAAATATTTAATTTTTATTAATCAAAATAAATAGAAAAAAAATATTTATCTTTTAATAAATACAAAGAAAAATGATTTATTTAAACCTAGTTATAATTTGTTTATTATATGTTTCCTTAATTTTATTTTACTTTTTTTATATTAGACTTCAGCATCGTGTTAAAACTATCAATAGTCTATTATCTTCTTTAAATACTGGCAAGATATGCTTCAGGCTTTTTTTCTTAAAAATTATGAATACTTTTTCTATATTTAAAAGATAGTTATAATTCTAAGTTTCTAATTTTTTTAAAAAACAAATATTTTTAATATAAAAGCCCAATAAATCATATATACATTGATTAACCCTATAAATCCTTTACATTTTTAATGATTTGCTCGCATAAATTATTTTGAACAGCTTATATCATTTTGTGATAAGGCTTTATTTTATATTGTAAAATTTGAGTTGACAAAGAGTTATTATTATCAAATGAACTTGTCTCTTCTTTAGAGAATTCTTAATTTTCCTAAGATGGATTATGATCTATAATTATTAGAAGTTTTTGTTCAGTTGAACTGTTCCTGATTACTTCTATAAACTTATTAGAGAATTTTAAATTAATTGATTTAATTTAATATGAATTAAGTACTTATATTTAAACTCATTTAACAAGTTAGGGTCTTGCTTAAAAGCAATTAATATTTTTTATATTTTTTTATTTTACATTTGCTACATTGATGAGTTAACATGCAAGATGAAAATGTTGAAGATCATCATTACTTTTTATATCTTTTGTATTGAAAGAGGCCCGTTACAATTAAAATTCCCAAACCTTTTCAAAATAAATTATTTTATAGATAAGGAAAAAGTGATTAGATAAATTATTTTATATTTTTTTATTTTCAAACATTTTATAGAGATTCTTAAAAAAATAACTATTTGTTAATAATCCAAACTCTGGCTATTTTAATAATTTCCACTTTTTTCTATCCTTATTGATACAATTCTTTAGTCGGAATCATAAAATAAATTTAATTAAATTTATAATATATAAGCATTTCTTTAAAACTTTTTTAAATAAAAATCTATTTGATATTCATTAAATGCATAAAATTATCAAATAAAATTTTAAAATTTAAGTATATTAAATTTTTATATATAGGCATCGTTTTTTATAGTGAATGATATAAATTAAGAGAATATTAAAATAGTATTATATTATATAAAAATACATTTGAAATTGATTTTAGATTTTGAATCAATCATATTATAGCTTTTTTTTCATTTTCTCCTCAAGTTAATGAATAAATAATTGAAATAATATTCTTTCAAATAATAAATTTATCTTAAAATTGTTTATTGATTTTATTTAATTTGCAACTGGTATATACTATGGCTTACTAAAGTTATAGTCAAATTATATTTCTATTGTTCCATAGTTAGAGTATTTATCATTAACTGACTCAAAATTCTTATTAAAAAGTTTTGGGGATAAATTTAACTTTTTAATCGAAATTTTCAAATATTATTAATATAAATTTATCTAGTAAACCTCTTCTATAAAAGTTTATTGATGAATTTTTCAGTACTCTAAGGATAATCTTTTTTGATATCATTGCCAGAAATACAAAAGTTTAGCACAGATTTAAATCTCTCATAAACATAAATTTATTATAACTAATTTTATATTCAAATGATATTTGATTGTAAAAAGAAAATAGCTGATTCTATATATAAATTTTATGATTGATAAATTAACTCTTTTGGAATTATCACAGCTAGTTCCTCTTAAGTTTCCTAAAGCTAATAAACTGAAGTAGTATTGATTGGCTTTTACATTTGTTTCCAGCTAATTCCATACAAAGGGATAGGTATATATAAGCTCAAAGACACAACTAAAAGTATTCTGAGATTTTTAATGCCCAAAAATTATTAAATCTCTTTTACGCCAAAATTTTTAAAGAATTTTTATTTAAATTATTTACATTAAAACTGAAAAAGGTTATCATTAGTTTATAACATATTTGGATAAAGGAAATAAAAAAGAAATACATAGAAACATGTTGAAGTCATAATTATCTAAATAATCAATTTGGTAACTAATTATGAATTTAATGGACTTAAATATGGCGAAACTATATCTCCTTCACTACCATATTTAATTGTAGACTTTGTAATTTTAATAAAATTTTAATATCTTGTAATTCTTACAAATAAATGAATAAGATAGTTTCCAATTTATTATTAAATCTAACTTTATTATTTTTGTAGCAAAGAGTTTTTGTATCTTACAATTCGGCATAACTAAATTCTATCTAACTTCGTTATTAAGATTTATTTAATTATTTTTTAAAATAGTTTTTAGTTTCCTAAGTATTGAAAATTATATACTTTATTCATATGATAAATTAAAGTGAGAAATTTTTTTCTAAATTAATTTTATGTACAAGCTTAAGTTTTATAAAATAGAGATTTTGGCCTATAATAGAAAAGTTTGAAATTTTCTTTATATAAAACAAAATAAAACGAAAAACTATAAAATTTGGCAATGGCTATTCCAGTAATTTATTAAACCTTTATCACTACCAATAAAATTTCTAAGTAAAATTTAGTCTTATAAAAATAGACTAATATTTTATTAGAAAAGATGAAATGCTATTATCGTGGGTAATTTAGAGAAAAAAAAGTTTATTTTTTATTTTACAATTATGAAATAAAATGTATATTGTATTCTATAATTTTAGTAAAGCTTTATATACTTAATGCTTAAAAAAATTTCAATTAAATAATAAATTAATTAGTTCTATTTTATATTTTAAAGTTAGTCTAAAAAAATATTTTAATTTCTTAAAGTATGATGTATTCCAATATAGAAAAAAATTAAAATGCTAATTAGAATTGAATTAAAAACTATTCATTATTAAAATTATTTGAAAGAAATTAAGATTGTAATAATTTATAATAAAAATTATTAGTAAAATGTAGCTTAACTTTGATAATTTTTGAATTAATACACAAAATAAAATAATTAATTAAATATGATAGGTCTTTTAATTTTAATATTAAAATTGTCCAGATTATTTAATGATAATATTTTTATTATGAATTTATGAGGATTAGGTTCATCAGCATTTTCAAGTTAACTAAAATTTGTTATTCTATTTATTTTAAATATTTTTATATATTGTAATTTTTACAAATAATAAAAGTAAATACAGGATAAGAACAGATCTAGTTAAAGGAAAGCTTGGATCACATTTTAAGAACTTCTCAATTAAATAGCAATAAAAATTAATTATAAATTATGTAGTTAAAATCTAGTCTTCTTTTTATGTAATGAAATAAGATTTGAGTGAGCAATTAAAAATATATAGAAAATTTTATTAATTAATTGTCTATGCATTTTCTTCTTATTGAGATATCCATCTATAAGTTGCTATTAATTCATAGTAATTATAATTTATATTAATTAGGTTAAATTTTTTAAATAATAATTAAAAATTATATATATTTTACATTTTGATAAACTTACATAATAAAGAATTTTTTTAATATATGACAACACACATTTCCTTATAATTTATTCATTATTATCACATATATTTAATTACGAAATTCATATTAAGTTTCAATATTTTTAATTATTTTAAACATAGATTTCATAGAAATTTTTATACTAAAAATACTCAACTAAGTCATATTAAAATTTATCATCGACTTCGTAGAATTATTGAATTTTAATTTTCTTATTTCTATCACTAACTTCTATTCTTAAGGTAATAAAAATTATAACTTTATATAGATAAATTAATCTTTATTATGCAATAAAATTTCATTGATTTTTTTTAGAGTTTCTGATTACTTTTCTCTTATTGATCTAGGAAGTTAAACATTAAATCAAAAATATGATTATTTAGTGTTATTTTGTAATAAATATTTATATTTATTTTTTAATTTTTATTTTTGAAATTCTCTTCTACTAATTAGAAATTAAGAATTTAAATTTAAATAGACTTACAAAACCAAATTCTTAACTAAACATAAAAATCACCTTAATTACTATATTTATATTGCAACTTTAATTATTTTAAAATATAATATACTTAAAATATGGCTATATAAATAATTTCAAAATTCAAATCTTATCAATTAAATCTGCACAAAAAATAGCAGATGTCTATATTGTTAATGCTAATAATTGTTTTATAAAATTCTCTTCTTCAAAATCAATAATAAAAAAATTTAATGGAGTAAAAATCCAATTTAAAATAAAAAATAAAAAATTTAGTAAGGGGCTTTAATTCATAGTCTTCAATTATTCACTATATTTAGGCATTATCTTCTAAAAGTATTCATAATAATAATGTTTTGTTTTTTATAGATAAATCAGTTTTATTAATATCATTATAATATTTTTCATAACTATTTTGAAAGATTTTTTCTAAGCATGTTTCACATTCTTTAATTGGTTATCATGAATTATTTTAATTTTTTTAAATTAAAATTTAATATTTAAATTTAAACCCTCTAGTAATGATGTATATCTTGAAAATAGTTATATAATTAATACAAACTTTATATATTTTGGGTTTAATATCTTAAAAAAGCTATAAATATTGTATAAAAATACAATATTTTTTGAAATATTTTTGTTGTCATTTTAATGGAATCCCTTTTAATGTCCTTCATTTGGCATAATATTTCATAATTTATATACTTTTGAAGCATAAAATATAAAATTGTTTGTACAATTTTCTAATACTTTGGAATTTACATTGATATTTTAGTTCTCAAATTCTTAAATTTTGTTGATCAGTGTTTCTAGTAGATCCCTTATTTTAGATGGACATTCCAGCAATAAAATCTTCTCTTCAGGGAAACTATCTTTCATGTGGGGATAATATAATAATTAATTTTACAATATTAAATTTAAATATATCAATTTGTATATTCTTGTTTATAAAAAAATAGATATTAATAATTTAATAATTAAAGCTAAAAGATTTTCTCTAATTTATAATAATATTATTTTTTACCAAAAAAACTTACATTCTTTAACATGAAAAAATCTATATATTTTATCAATTAAAAATTATTTTTAATAAATATCTGAAATAATCTTATTTAATTTTAAAAGATCTCATTAAAATTGAATGAAAATTATTTTTAAATTCTTTTTTTTTGCTTATTATTTCATATATTTATAAATTAGTGTAATCAATTGATTTAACAAAAAGAATTCACACAAATTCAATTTATATATAATATAATGATTAATATAAAGTTAAGTATTTTATTTTTGTTTGTAATTTTAAAAGTATTTTTTTGGAAAATTTTAAGATAAAAATTCATGATAAAAAAAGATAAATTAAAAATAACTAAAGTATTAGTATTTTAAAGATGAAATTTAATTTATAATTCTATTTATCTTTACTAAGCTATATATTTCTAATTGCAAACTATATAGTCTTGGAATGATTTTTCTTAAAAATTTTATTTGAATATATGCTTATAAATATTTACATTTCTTAGACAAAATTTTAAATATTTCTTATTATGAAACTCACCAATATACATATTAAAATCAAATCCTTCTCTGACAATAGATAAAAAAAATTATAATGTGCTTTTAGAATTTAATTTCAATTTGAAAAATCTTATTGCAATTATTAATTTAACATAATGAAATGACATAATAAGTAAATTAAATTTTCAAAGGATTAATTCGATATTTTAATAAACAATGTAATATATTATTTAATTTTTATACTTTTCCACAGCTTGCATTAGAATACTATTCATTCTAAATAAAATAAGGAGAGGAACAGAAATTAAACATTATGTAAAAAACAAAATAATAAAAATTAGAAAAAAATAACAACCTCAAAACTAAAGTATTTAAAATTATTTAAAAATTCATTTATTTGATAAATTTAGAAAAAAAACCTAAATTTAAAGAAGTAACTAATTTTAATGTTAGTAATTTAGATTTGCCTTTTATTTTTACAATTTAGAATATTTTAATCAACAAATTATGAAAATTAATAATACAGTATCATAAGAATTTATATAAATAAAAACTTAAAGAATAATTTAATTATTTAATCAAATGATATTTTGCCCAACCAAAATTTTGTAATTCCTGAATAAAAAAAAATTAAAATTTTTTTTTAATAATAATTTATTATAATAGTCTATGACTATTCCAGGATTGAAATGAGCTTTAGACTATTATTAGCTTTTTCTTAATCTTAGTTCAGTAAAGCTTTTAGAAATTCTTATAGCAATAGATTTTATTCGATTTCTGGAGATAAACTGTTAGTAAATTACTTGAAAGTACTCTTTCTTTTTATTGATTAATTAAGTTAATGGTAATATGAAATTATATTCTTAGTTTTCAAAAATATCAAACCAATAATTGAATAAGTGAAAAATTTTGTTGAGAATTTTACATGAGGCTTAAACCATGTTTTTTTTGAAAAACAAGATTTTCAACATTAATGGTCTATTTTTATAAATTTAAGATATAATGGGTTTTTAGGGCGTAGAAAATAATCTCGAGGGTTGATTACATTGAAGATTCTTAAACTTACTGTATCTAGCATTACTTGTTACTCAAAGTTGAAGTATTTTTATGATAAGTAAAAAAACATTTGACTATCTGTATTATATTTAGCTAATAACTTAAAATTTAAAAGCTATTTTCCAAGAATATCTTGCTCTAAATTATAGTCTATTTTTTGAATAATTTTTAATCCTCTAATTTATGGAACTTAATTCTAAGAATTTATATTAATACTAATTTAAAAAAGACTGATTAAAATTTGCAAACTTATATATCCAGTATCGATCATATATGTTTAAAAATTAAAAATTGTATTAAGTAATTAATTAACGTAATGTATTTATAATAACTTAAATTAGAATTAAAATGGAAAAAATTAAACAATGATGTAAGCAGAACCTCCCTGAATGTTTTACATTTTATCATTGAAAAACCTTAAAGTAAGTATTTTATTTCAAATAAATTCATTGTAAAAGTTCTATTTTTACATTAATTAATCACTATATCTGATAAATTTTAAGAAATTTCATTTATTTTCAGATTTAAGTATTTCAACTTGCGCTGGTTAATTTTTCCTAATTATAAACAGAATAACATACAACCTTCCATTAAATATTCTAAAGATAATAATTTCAACATTTTTCATTAGTGCTCAAAATGACAATTGAATTAGGAAATCGATAATAAAAAATTATTAGGATACCTAATTATTACACATAATGTATAAAGTAATTTCAAATTTAAAAAAATGTCCCTTATTTATTTCTTTTATACTGTCACAAATATAATCTAACTTTTATTATTTAATTACTGGCAGTTAAAATTAATTTCTAATTTTTGTTTTTACTAATTGTTTTCTATTTTATCAATATTATCTACAAACATAAAATTCTTTATCAAATGATTTACAATTAAAATAGCTTGAAATTTTATTTATTAATTTTGGGTTATTTATTAAATTATAATTTCCAATAGGAAAATAATTTTTATTAAAAAATAAATGCAATTTTAAAATTTTTGTTAAAAATATAAAATAAGAAAATACAATTATCAATCTTATTTATTTAATTTTTTTCATTTACATTGATTTCTAATTAATCTAATTATATTTGCCTATTTTCTGTTTTCTATTTTCTAAATATTAATTAATGAAAATAAATATTAATTATATTGTAGGAATACATTCGAAATTGGGAAATTAATTAAATTAATTCTAAATCAAAATCTTGGCAGTTAAAGTTGGCCAATTTAAATGATTTTAGGCTCATTCGATAGAGAATTTAAAATTAGCTGGACTTTATTATTGGCAGTACTATTTTATCGCATCCCTGGAGCGAGATAACTCGACTTTAATTAAACGCATCTTAATTCATTAAATTATACCCTCACATTAAAGTCGAGTTATCTCGCTCCAGGGATGCGATAAAATAGTACTGCCAATAATAAAGTCCAGCTAATTTTAAATTCTCTATCGAATGAGCCTAAAATCATTTAAATTGGCAAACTTTAACTGCCAAGATTTTGATTTAGAATTAATTTAATTTAATTAATTTCCCTATTTCGAATGTATTCCTACAATATTATATTCCTAATTAATTCAGGGTTGAAGAAGTATTTTCCACAATTTCGAATAATTTCTTTCCTACTCCTTAATCTAAAGCTGAAATTTCTATGATCTTATTTTTATTAAAAATTTATTTTTTTAAATGATAATATTTGTTAAATAAAAAAGTATAAAATCTTATCAACAAATTCCTCAAGAAGCTTGTTTTCAAATAGCTAATGTAATTCCTCCAAAGCTAATTAAAGTTCTTCACTAATATAAGATTATTCGTCATCAAAAGATGATGTTGGATTCTTTGAGGATAGAATATAATCATCTAAACATTTCTTTAGATTTGAAATTTAGTGGGGATCGACCAGATATATTTTCTGACGATACTGAACATACAATCATCAAAATATTTATATAAAAAGCTAATTTATTTATAGGGGAAAAACTATAGTTATAATATTATTTTATTAATTGTTCCAACCGAGACCCCCCTCCCACCCTAACTAGACCCCCTCCCACCTCAACAACATCCCTATTCATATGAAAATTATTATTCTCGATGTTTTAGATAATTTTCCTTCATGACATCTTGATCTCATAATATTTTTTACATAAAATATATCATTTTTTAAAAAATATTTTTCCAACAAATCAAATGCTACTCTTTATTTAATTTCTTTTTTACAAATTTCTCTTCGTCCGCCGTCATTTTTACTTAGATGCTCCCATAGGAAATTAATCAAAAGAATATTTCTATATGACTCGGTAATGATATAATAAAAAATTATGAGCCAAAAAACTCATACAACTAATTTTATTTAAAAAAATTCAATATAAACACTCTATTAATCTGTATTCGAAATATGATTAATTTTATAATAAATTTTCCTAATTTTTTTATAATTATTACTAATAATATTTTTATACAAACTAATAGTTATGGAAAAAATTCATTTGAAAAGTATTAAAATAAAATCTATATAAACATGAATTAATATTTTTTTAAAAAAACTAACTATCTAAAAATAAATCAAGTAGTTATTTATATTTAAATCAGTCCCTATACTAACTTCTTAATAATTCATGTTTATATAGATTTTATTTTAATACTTTTCAAATGAATTTTTTCCATAACTATTAGTTTGTATAAAAATATTATTAGTAATAATTATAAAAAAATTAGGAAAATTTATTATAAAATTAATCATATTTCGAATACAGATTAATAGAGTGTTTATATTGAATTTTTTTAAATAAAATTAGTTGTATGAGTTTTTTGGCTCATAATTTTTTATTATATCATTACCGAGTCATATAGAAATATTCTTTTGATTAATTTCCTATGGGAGCATCTAAGTAAAAATGACGGCGGACGAAGAGAAATTTGTAAAAAAGAAATTAAATAAAGAGTAGCATTTGATTTGTTGGAAAAATATTTTTTAAAAAATGATATATTTTATGTAAAAAATATTATGAGATCAAGATGTCATGAAGGAAAATTATCTAAAACATCGAGAATAATAATTTTCATATGAATAGGGATGTTGTTGAGGTGGGAGGGGGTCTAGTTATGGTGGGAGGGGGGTCTCGTTTTAGGTCTGAGAGGGGGGTGGGAGGGGGGTGGGAGGGGGGTCTCGGTTGGAACAATTAATAAAATATATATTATAATTAATGACGCTGCAAGATGCTGATTGATCTAATAATAATCATCAATTTAAAATAATTTATATAATTTAATAAATTTTCTCTTGACATTCTAAACCTATATAATCTTTTTACAAATTATTAGTGTTTATTTAATTCTTTATGTTTAATAGCTTCATAGGACAAAGAAGTTAATACATAGTCACGACGCAAATTTCTGCGGTTCCTATGTGACAAAAAAGTATGACAGTGAAGAAGACAACCTTGAGAAACTAACCATCAATACAGGTAATAAAGTCCTAAAAGTTCACAAAAAATTAGGGCTCTATATATGATTCTTAGTGGCACATTTAAAGGTAAAAAGATTATTAAGTTATATTATAAACTGGTTGGTTAACCCCAGTATTAATTTGTGTACAGCATTAATAATAATTTTAATGGCTTCATAATAATTTTTCAACATATTTTTGATTATTGATTTTTTATAAAAAAAGGAAATAGAAATTGTCATTTAAGAAATTTTTATTATATTAGAAAACTTAATTGAGTTCCTTTTCTATAAATATACTTTTCTGTAAGAAATAAAAAATTAATCTATAAATAAAAACGAAAAATTTTCTTTGTAAAATGAAAAGGTAAAATATCTCTCTTTAATATTTATATATATTCCAGCTATCAATAATAATGTTTAACTTATTTTAAATATATTCATTATTACTCTTATGGTCACATTTTTATAATATTTTATTAAAAATCAATAATACCTAATAATATTAAATCTAAAGTTTTTGGAGATATATTGTGCTGCTCTTGTAGATATTTTACTATTTAGATCTAGGAATTTCTTTATGGGTTCATTTTTATTGTAAATTGATATATTACTTTTAAAAAATTATTATTTTTTAAAAATTAATGATTAATCATAGGATTTCCTATCAAGATTTATAACAATTGGTTCTATGATAAGTGCCTCATAGAACTTAATGTTGAATATATATGCCTTCGCTAAGGTCTAATATTTTTATTCCTCATTTATGTTCTCTAATTGATGAAGTAAATAAATATAAAAAACAATTTTGAAATAAATAGACTTTATCTTGCTGCTTAATGGCATCTATCAAATTTTGGTTTAATCCGCTTGATTACAAATTATTATCAAAATATAATTGAAAAATTTGAATTAGTAAAATGAAATAAATTATGTATCTACAACATAAAAATATATTAAATTTTATTTTCTTCTTTTTATTTATTATTGTAGGAATACATTTGATTTGGGAAATTAAATTATAAATATATTAATAGATGTTCAAATTCGTGGCAGTTAACTTTCTGGAAACCTAGACAATATGGTACTTGTTTGATAGAGAATTCAAAATTAGCTGGACTTTACTATTGGCGGTACCCCTCTATCGCATTCCTGAAGCGAGATAACTCGACTTTAATTTTGGCATTAAAATCAACTAAACAAATCACCCAAAATTAAAGTCGAGTTATCTCGCTTCAGGAATGCGATAGAGGGGTACCGCCAATAGTAAAGTCCAGCTAATTTTGAATTTTCTTTCAAACAAGTACCATATTGTCTAGGTTTCCAGATAGTTAACTGCCACGAATTTGAACATCTATTTATATATTTATAATTTTATTTCCCAAATCAAATGTATTCCTACAATAATAAATAACAAGAAGAAATAAAAATCTTATTTATGTCATTTATCTATTATAAGTGATTTAAAATTAAACTCATAAATATTATAGTGTTTATACATCAATTTTCTTTAAATAGTTTTAATGTGGAATCTCCATATTAAGATCATGCTAAAAATAATAATTATAAATAATTTATATTTTTAAAAACATGGATTATATAATCAATTACAAGTCAATTTAATTTACGTATTCATTTTAGTTATTTGTTGGATTAAATAGTCCATAGGCTAATACTTGAGTTTAGTACCTTTAAAGAATTGAGTCATAAATAATTGCATTTTGTTGATAGATTTATTACAAGATTTAGTTCAGTTCCTCAATCTTCTTTTTATTCACAGATATGGATGGATTCTACTTATATAACACAATTAAAGAAAAAGAAATTATCATTTTAAGATGTAAATTTACATTTTACTTGATTTATAATTTTGCATATTAAAATTCTAATACCAAAATATTATTTAATTAATTAAACTTCAGGTTTTCGAGAAATTCTATTAATCCAGATAATACTCTCTTAGCATTTTATTCCATGTCTTGTACCAAGATTAATTTATAATTGGGTATTAATTCTATAGCTTCAGGGAAATACTTCTAAACAATCAAAACTCCAAAACCCCTTAATGAGGTTTATAAGTGCTTTGATTTGTAGGGAATATGTTAGGGGTTGGTTTATTAATTAAACGTGAGACAAAAATAGCAAGCTTTTGGGGTCTATTTATGATGAAGAGTATAGATTTAGTGTTTAAACTGCGATATAGATGTGATGTATACAGTGAATAAGTCAAACCAGTTCTGAACTATAAGTATATTTCACTGCTCTTAAAGCGAAGTCCATCAACTGTTCGATCCAACTAACTTATAGCAGTATAATTAAAGCAATAATAGCTGAATTCTATGCCTAAGAGGAAGTCCCAGTTTCTTTAAAAGCATATTGACTATCTTATTAATGATAAAACTTTGAAATATTGGGCTCACTTCTTTCTCGACCAACGAGCTACTATGTTTCACCGCCATTTCCCTGAGTTGAAGATCTCTGTATAGTCTGTTGCAAACATTTATAAACGAAATGGTATCTCTTACAAAGGTGTGAATCGTATCAAAAGAGTGATTGATTTCACTCTGCCATTTTACAACAATAACTTAAACTATATTTATAATTAAATGCAGAGAGCCTAATAGAGTAATATTAAGTTTATTCATGCTGACGAGTCTGTGTTTACCCTCAACACTTTCATCTAGAAGTCTTAGAATAAGAAAGTAATATAGAGGTATATGACTAAAAAGTCAAGGTATAAACAATGGCAATTCTTGGAGGAATTAGCGAGGATAATGGCTTAGAAACTTATGTTATTCATCCTCGCTCTATTAAGACAGAGCAGTATATTGAGTTCTTAGACCAACTGAGAGAGAAGTACCCTGAATTAGAGATTATACTATTCGTTGATAATCTTTCTAGCATAAGTCAAAAGAAACAAGGAAGAGTTATGAACACATTAGAATAACGCCAGTGTTCAACGTACCTTACAGTCCATAGTTTAATGGAATTGAGTTCTACTGGGGTATATAAAAAGGTTATTACAAGAAATTACTGCTATACCACTTGATGCATGACCTTACCTATATAAATTTTAGACTTCATTATAAGTTCAGCGAAGAGAGTAGATAATTAATTGGCTTAAAAATGTGCTAAAGTAGGGGGAGTGAATGTATATAAATAAGTTTTGTGGTTAAGTTAATCAATATATTTGTCACATTTAAAATTCTTTAGAGGGGGCTGGCTTCTCTTTCTTTTCTTCTATTTCTTGCTTCCCTCCTCCTATGTTTCTTCTCTTGCTGCCAGCTCCTGCATCTATGTTCATTTAATCAAACCCCAAAACCCTTCAGTAGTTTGATTGAGTTTTTGATTGATAAAAGTAGACTATTAGTGCATACTTTATTAGAGTTTTAATAGGGTTTATGTAGGGGTTTAATGTTTAAATATTAGTATTTTAAGTGAGTATAACAAGCGAGTTTTTAAAATATTTCACGCAAACATAAGCTTAGAGTCATGTGGCAGTTCTCTGAATTTTATCTTTCTAAGTTGATGTTTTATTGTTTCTATTGTGTGTAAATTCTCTTAGCTTGGCTTGATAATAGTTGAGTATGCAAGTCTGAGACCTCCATTTATTTTATTATTTTCCAGATATTGTTTAATTCTCTGCTAAGAATCTCTCTCACCCCTGCAGCTAAAGTAATCGTTTCTTGGCATGTCGCTCTCTATTATTATTATTACTGCTAGAGCCCAGATATCCAATTAAGTGTCTCCATCTCTCCAATCCTCTCTCTCTGGAAAATATCCAGGAGTGCCGTATACATTTCCTTATGCAGAGGCTTGCACTCTTTGAGCTCTGTTGAAGTCAATAATATAAACTCTAAGAGGCTGAAAGTTCATCATGATGTTCTCTGGCTTTAAGTCTCTATGAACATAACCTAGCTTGTGAAGCTCTTCAATACCCTCAACTATCTGCTATACTATCTAGCTAATTTATCTCTGACATCTATTGTCAGATAAAAATTCTCTGTAAGTCACTTCAAGTAAAGGAAGCCTGAAGGCGACATGATCTTTACCAAGTAAAATAGCATCAAGCCAGAAGATATGCCTGCACTCATTTAACTTTGCCTTTTAAAGAGCATAATACTCATTAGCAAATTCCATTTGAAAATTGTCTTCAGCAAGGAAGTAATTGAAATGATATATCTTGTAAGCATATTAGAGTGAGGTAGCTTTCTAGGCAAGAATCTAAGTCAATAATTTTTAGTATTGGAATCTTCATTGCCTCTATTTTAACCATAACTTTGTTGATCTCAGAGCCTGGAAAGTTCTTGACTGCTTTCTACATTTTAACTTACTTCTAGACTTCAACTCTAAGAGACTCCACTGAGTTTCTTGATCTTCTCTTTTAGAGGAATCTATTCCCTGTAGGTTCATGAATAAAGACAAAACTTTAATTGTGCTTTTTCTTTAAGTGCACTTTGAGGTCTCTAGTAAGAGAATATGGCTTCTCACAGAACTCACAGACATACTTCCCATCTTTCTTTTAATGCTTGAAATATAACCTTGGCATATCGTTGTGTAGATCTCTCAAGTGTCTTTTATAAGTTTACTTGTAAGGGAAAACTTTATTGCATTCTTTGCATTAATAGTCAGTCTACTTTGGCTGGTATTTATTTGTGCTCTATGGCGGGTTGTTTAATCTCCTCCTCAATTTGCACGGCTTCAATGATAACCCCCTCCTTAACTTGTGTTTAAATCTCAAAGCTAGACTGGTCAAAGTTGTCATAAGTAGGCTCCCACTAAGTACAAGCGTCTCTGGTCACTACTTTTCTTGGTTGCAGGAATGATAATTTTTATTGACTTTACCCAAGTAATGCCGCTCTTCTCAGAAGGTTAGCGCTCATTTCAGTTTGCTGATATATTTTTAAATCTACCTTGATAAACTATAATAGTCAAGTATAAGACACTCTGGTAGATTCTTTGCTGAGAGGTAAAAAAATAAACTAACCATAAAAGACTCTATGTTGGCATATTTTATGAGAATTTTATACATTTTAGTAAATTAAAATACTCCTAATGAAGTTTTGTTTGTCTAGGAGGTTCTCCAAATTAAGTTTTAACTTAATTTGGAGGTAAAATTATTAGGCACTTTTAAATTTAATCTGCCCCTAATTAATAGAGTTTAAACTTAATTTGGAGGACCTCCTAAAATAATTAAACATTATTAGGAGCAATTTAATGGAGAAAGTTTGATAAAAATGGAAATCAATCTGTGAAACTTGGAGCAAGTTTTTCAATGCTTCTCCTCATATCTTTTCAAGGTTGACCTCCAGTAGGTCCTCCCTATTTAGTAGTAAGATTTTAATAAACTTAGAATGGATATCCATAATTTTAAATTTCATTAACATTTCTAGAAGGAGGAAGCAAGATTGAGTCTATCAATGATGTAATGAAGAGAATTTGATCTCAAGATTTAATAGGGAAATTTCGAAGGAAAGAGGACCTCAATAGACACTTATTTTATGAAGGTAAGTTATTAACTAATACTAATAGATTTACCACAGTTGGATTGTTCTTGCCAACAAAGGAAGGAACTAAAATCTTGTTTTTAGAAGCATTGCTAAGCGAAGATAAAAAAGTATTTAAGACTAATGAAATAAAGATGATAGAGATACCTAACTACCCTGAAATTTCAGTAACGAATCTCTATGATGATGCTATGAGTGATCCAGATGTTGCTCTCTGCCTTCTATTAAAGCTTCAACTCTCTAATAAGTTGCCAGAGTGAAACTTCTTCTTCAGTGTTCTTGCAACTCTGAAACCTGAGTTTATATAAGAAGCTCATAAGAAACGCTACAGATTTCTCCTGAAGAAAAAGAGAAGCAAGGAATAAAAATCAGTGACACCTGGCTCTAGGAACTACAGAAGCATCCAAACATCTCAAGTAAGCTTCCCCTTATAACTTTATAGAACAACTTGGAACTGCTATATACTTGATGAAAAAGCGCAGCAGTTAAACAGAGAGAGAAAGTCTCAAGTAAAATATGAATTGAGTAAGAGACTCTTCAAAGATTTCTAAAAGCCAGACGAGATGTACATAGATGCAGGAGCTGGCACTAGGAGAAGAAAAATAGGCCCAAGCAAACCTTAAGAGGAAGAAAAGAAAGAGAAGCCAAATCCCTTTACGGGCAAATTTAATATGTGAACTTATTCATTCGTTTAAATCTAAAACTTATTTATAAACACAAAATCTCCCTTCTCTTGCGCATACTTTAGCTTTATCATCGCTGACTCTCTTAGCAGCACTCTTAATAAAATCTACTGTATCTATCTTCAAGTCGTGCATCAAGTGATAGAGTAGGAGTTTCTTGTAGTGGCCTTTCAATAACCCCCAATATAATTCAATTCCATTGAACTAAGGGCTGTAAAGAACATTAAATACAGGTGTTATATTTAGCCTTTTACATTCCTTCCTTGTGTCTTTAGTTTTATGGACTGATAAGTTATCTACAAACAGAATAATTTCTAAGTACGCGTACTTATCTCTGAGTTATTAAAAGAACTTTATGTATTATTCGGTCTTTATTGAACGAGGGTGAATAACATAAGTCTCGAGGCCACTATCTTCACTTATTCCACCAAGAATAGCATGAGTTTATACCTTAACCTTTTAGTCATAAACTTCTATATTACTATACCTCTTGTACCAAGACCTTGATATAAAGGTATTGAATGTAAATACAGCTTCATCAGCGTGTATGAATTTAATATTATGCTCTTAAGACCTCTGCATTTAATCGAATATATAATTTAAATTATCCTTATAAAATGGAACATTAAAGTCAATCACTCTCTTAATGCGATTGACTGTCTTGTAAGATGTTCCGTTCTTTTTATATATGTAAGCTATCGATTCAGCAGATATATGAAGCTCAGGAAATTGGGGATGAAACATCACAGCCCTCTAGGCAAGAGAGAAATGAGCTCAGTATTAAGAGTCTAATCATTAATAAGATAGTCAATATGATGCTGCTAAAATTTTAAGGGTCTCTTAGGCTTTGAATTAAGATGCTATCTCTTTAAATTCAATGCTAATAGACAGTAAGACCTAAAAGTAGTAGGAGATTTATGGAGTAGCCTTGCTATAGACGTATATTTCAAAGCAGGCTTGAGTTATTCAGTATATTCATCACATCCATATCGCAACTTAAACAATAAATCTATAAACTCACTGTCATAAACTGACCCCAAACCTCGCATATACTCACTTAAATTACTAATATGTAAACATTAAACTCCTGCATAAACCCTAATAAAACCCTAATAAAGTATGCACTAATAGTCTACTTTTATCAATCAAAAACTCAATCAAACTACTGAAGGGGTTTTGGGGTTTCGAATCTGGTGGCTGAATATTAGAGTAAAGTCTCTTACTAACTTCATAATTTGTCTGCGACTTTCGCTCTCTGTGAAGCTTGCTCTATTCCTTCATCAAGAATATGCCAGTTCCAGATTTATTTAAAGTTAAGCTACAAATCTTAATTGAAATATAAGGGTGCTTCTGCAGCTCTGATAGCCAGCTCTCACTTATCTTGATCCCTTGTTTATCCTTATCTTCTGAAGAGATGCTGTACCTTCTCTTATGAGATTCTTGAATAATTTCTTTCAAGTAATCACCTTTAATTGTTGCAATTATGCCAAAGAAATGGTTTCTCTTAGGAAGTTTATTTGACAACTGCTACCTACTTAGCAGGCAGGTATTGCGAAACCTCTGGGTCATTCATAGCATCATCGTATAAGTTAGTCACTGAGATTTCTGGATAGTTTGGAATCTCTGCAAACTTTACATCTTAAGTATTCAAAGCTTTCTTCTCTTCGAAGAGTATCGCTCTTACAAATGAAATTTTAGTACCTTCCATCGATGGCAGGAACAAGCCAACTACACAATAAGGATTAGCAACTATGAGTTTATTACCTTGCTGTACCAAGTAGCGATGCAAATTCTCCTTGCTTCTAAATCTTTGAATCAATTCTTGTGCTTGCACTCTTTTCATTGCATCATTCATTGACTCTATCTTGTTTACAGATCTAAGAAATGATATTCAAATTTAAGTTTATTGATTTCAATTATTTACCTCTGTAAAACTTACTATTAAATATGGGCATCCTATAGGAGGTCAACCTCTTAGAAGGATATGGAGAAAGTTTTGAGAACTGGTTTCAAACTTGAGAGATTGATATCAATTTCTACTGTTATAGTTCCATATTTTTAAATTTAAATTGGTACGTACTTAATTAGGTGCACCTCCTAAATCGGTACGTGCTGTAATCAACTTATTATTGATAGTAAAAATTGTTACTTCCTCCTCCATATTTAGAGCTGGATTGTCTCTTAACACTTATTTTTCTTCTCTAATACTCTAAGAACTTCCCTTGAAACTTGTAGGCTTGCAAAGCTATCATATAAGCTCTCAGTTATAGAGGCAGTTTTATAATTTAAAATTCAAATTTAAATATGAGCGCTAACATTTTAAGAAAGACAACAGCACTTCCATCAAACTTAATGAGACTTACCTTTGGCAGCAATAAAAAGTGCGATAGCTGTGAGATGAACTCTCATTAAGAACTACAAGAGCTATCATTTGAAGTCTCTGTTATTAAAATAGAAATTAATAATAGAAAATAAATGGCAAACTTGTGTGTGGGATACAGAGAGGAGGAGAAAGGTATTAATCAAATTCCTATACAAACTGAAGAAATAGAAGTATACTTTTGTGAGCTGTGTGAGAGATTTCGCTCATAAATCAAGCTAGCAGAGACATATGAAGGAGCATAGAGAAGCCAAGCTTACTGTATACTTTAAGCATGAAAAAATCGATGGGAAGTATGATTGCTTTGAGTGCCATAAGTAATACTCTCATACAAGAGACTTGAAGAAACATTCCTTAAAAGCTCACAAAAAAGTCATAGAAATTGAAAAGCATGAAGTTGAGTTGAAGCTTCTCAACAAAAGAAAATCGAGAAAATATTCTAAAGTGGCAGTGCCTGAATAAGCAAGTGAGTTAGAGTGCGCAAAGAAGGCACGCAACCAACTAACTCTGAAACCACAAAAATCATGATCAAAATTCAATACAAGAAAATACCAGTTCTTGCATAGATAGATTTAGATACTTCTCTTTAAAGTTATCTAATTCTAGAGGACTCCTTTGATAAGAAAGTTATCAATGATCATCAATATGCTTACAAGGTTTATCCTTTCAACTATCTCTTAAGTGATGATAAATATTAGATGGAGTTTACTAACGAGTATCAAGTACTCACTCAAGCAAAATTTAAAGAGTGTAAGTACTTAATCAATCTAGATGCTGTCCTACTTGCCAAAGATCATGTTGCTTTCAGACTCCTTTTATGAAATGACCCTCAGAAATTTCATTAGTGATCAAAGGAATCATAAGTAGCTTGCTTTGATTGCAACTTAAACCTTAGAAGGTATAAGAGAGCTACATAAGTTTGGCTTTCTTCACAGAGATTTGAAGCCTGAGAATATTATGATAAACTTTTCACCTGTAAGAGTGACAATTATTGACTTCAACAGAGCATTAAGAGTGGAAGTATCAAGGCTAGGAAGTGTAATGGGAACTATAGGCTATTATCCAGAAAGAGAAGACTGGAGAGACGGAGACTTTCAATGGGATTTGTGGGAGATGGCAGCAATAATAATAGAATGCGATATGCATCGCAACGATTATTACTCAACAAGGTGTGAAAAGGATGCGAAGCAAAGAATAAGCAATTTATAGATAAAAGAAGAGTATCTCAAGGATTGAAATAGATGGCAGAGTAGGTAATAATCAAGCCAAACTCACGATCAGACATATAGATAGAGCAAATAGAATAGTGGTTGAGTAAAATAAACTACAGACCTCTTCCACATGATCCAAAAGTACATTTTGAGTGAATAAATTAAATACACTTACTATAAATATATCATTAAAACCTAATAATCCCAACCCCTAGCAAATTCCCTACAAATCAAAGCACTTATAAACCTCATTAAGGGGTTTTGGGGTTTTGAATGAAAGTAAAAAACTATAAAAAATAAAATATTTAAAACATAGGATATCTTAGTTTATTTTTTTATAATTTATTTTTTTTAAATGAATATATTATAATAGTTTTAAAATATTTTAGATTTTAATAAACAATTTTTTTTTTAATTTATACATTAAATTCCTCATCATAATTCAAAATTATATTTTTTGTTCAAATTTAATAATTTTATTCATATTTAATGTTCAGCGTTCCTTTAGCTTAACTTGATTCTAACAATATGACTTTAAACTATATTAATCAAATTAAATTGATAAATATTTTCTTTAAACACCTTTAAATCTTAAATAATGAAAGAAATAAAGGTAAAATTTTTTTACAAACAAAATATTTTATTATTAAAAAATTATTAAAATTATGATATGGGATTTTAAAGTTAAAAGTGAATATCTAAAGAAATAAATCAATAAAATGCTTTTTAAATTAGATATGAAATAAATCTATATTTTTTAACAAATACTAAATCAATCAAATTATTTATAATAAGACTTAGTTTACATAATTTATAGATTCAAGTAAGTTTAGAGTCTAGATACAAGAAAGATATTTTTCTATTTCTTAAGAATTTACTCCAAATTGGACAATCTCTTCTTTCATTTGCATAAAAACCAAATTAATAATAATTGATGTTTTTTAATAGTGTTTTTTATTTTTAGTATATAGCAATTATTAATATTTCCATAAAGTTTTTAATGTTATTGATTTATTAATTGAACTCCTCAGATGAGCTTTATAGGATTTCAAGAATGAAAAGGAATTATAAATCTAAATTTTTTTTTATATTTGTATTATAATAATTGGATCGGTCAACATTTGTTGCTAGATTGAATTTAATAAATATTAATGGTAAACTAAATTAAAGAAGTAATTAATATCTAACTCCATTTTAGTACTTTCTTCATTTATTATAGTAGAAATTGAAAGAATATTTTTATTATCTGTTCCAACCGAGACCCCCCTCCCAACCCCCTCCCAGGCCTAAAACGAGACCCCATCTCCCATCCTAACTAGACCCCCCCTCCCACCTCAACAACATCCCTATTCATATGAAAATTTTTATTCTCATGTCTATATCATTTTCCTTCATGATATCTTGATCTCATAATATTTTTTATTGATAAAATATATCATTTTAATAAAAAAATAATTTTCCAACAAATCAAAGCTACTCTTTATTAATTTTCTTATTTAACAACTTTACTATGTCCGTCATCTTTTTTATTGAGATGCTCCCATAGGAAATTAATTTAAAAGTATATTTCCATTTGACTCGATAATATAATAAAAATTTATGAGCCAACAAACTCATATAACTTTATATTTTTAAAAAAAGTTGTAATCACTTTATTAATCTATATTAGAAATATGATTGATTTTAAAAATAAATTTTCCAATTTTCTATAATTATTACTAATAACATTTTTATAGAAATTAATAGTTATGGAAAAAATTCATTTGAAAGAATATTAAAATAGAACCTATCTTAAACATATAATAAAAATAAGTTTATAAAGGGACTGATTTAAATCTAATCAACTACTTTATTTATTTATAGATAGTTATTTTGAAATTAATAAAAAAATTTTAAATAGGTTCTATTTTAATATTCTTTCAAATGAATTTTTTCCATAACTATTAATTTCTATAAAAATGTTATTAGTAATAATTATAGAAAATTGGAAAAATTTATTTTTAAAATCAATCATATTTCTAATATAGATTAATAAAGTGATTACAACTTTTTTTTAAAATATAAAGTTATATGAGTTTGTTGGCTCATAAATTTTTATTATATTATCGAGTCAAATGGAAATATACTTTTAATTAATTTCCTATGGGAGCATCTCAATAAAAAAGATGACGGACGTAGTAAAGTTGTTAAATAAGAAAATTAATAAAGAGTAGCTTTGATTTGTTGGAAAAATATTTTTTAAAAAAATGATATATTTTATTAATAAAAAATATTATGAGATCCAGATGTCATGAAGGAAAATGATATAGACATGAGAATCAAAATTTTCATATGAATAGGGATGTTGTTGAGGTGGGAGGGGGTCTAGTTAGGGTGTGAGGGGGTTGTTTCGGTTGGAACATTTATCCTTCTCTAGTAATTACATATATTTCATAATTGATAACCCAAACAAGGAGAATTATATCATAATCATTTAAATTTTAATTTAATTACTAATTAAACTAAATTCAATACAAACACTTTTTTTTCTAGAAAATACTTATGTCTATAAACATTTTTTATATTTTTCTATTTTAATATTAAGAGCAATAGATTGAAACTTTTTTGTATTTCCTTTTTACTTTGATCACTTCAATTTTATTAAAAGGATTTAGCAATAAAATATTTTATTTCTAAAATTAATATATCAAATAAATTATAAACTTGTCAATCACTTGAACTATATAGGTCCTTTTAGAAGTTAACCTATATTAAAATTTATGGGTGAAATTCAATAAGAGTTAATTAAGTTATGGAGCTAGCTTGGTATACTAATTTAATATTGATAAAATAGATAAAATTAGGAAATTCTAGAAATACAAATACATTTTAAAAATACTTGTAATTACAACTGACACTGATTAGATCAGCTATTAATTATAATTTGAATTTAGTGCACTTTTAATTTTAAATATCTTTAATAATTATAACCAAATTGTACAAATTGTACGATTGTACTAATCTAATAATTAGTTTTTTTAAAATTAAGGCGTACCTATTAAATTGTACAATTGTACGATTGTACCGTTTTAGATTTAGTTTTTTTTAAAAATCAGATTGTACAAATGTGTGATGAGAGTGATTAGGTTGAATATTATTAATTAATTACAATTAAAATGATTTTTCAAAAAATGAAGGATCCCTGTGAACCTAAAATACAAAGCACCTGTTGTGAGATTCTAGAAGTGCCTGATACTTGCTATTTCAAATCAGTTGCCCTTTAGCCAGATGTGCAGGTTGGACAAGAAATCCTTCGAGACAAGAATGCTGGACAGCCGAGTTCACAGAAGAAATGATGAGAGAAGGTGAGAAGCTCCCTCTCAGTAAGGTTGAGCTCGCATTGTACTTCCCGTAGAGAATGATCGATGACAGGGACGCAGAGTTGATGCTTGATCAGGAGACAGTGATAGATAGCACATGCGTGGGGGCAAACGACATTGAGCCTAAATAGAAAGAACGATCTAGACATTTTAGAACAAATAGATTTGTTCATCTTGATCTATATTACACTTATTAATTAATAATATTCAACCTAATCACTCTCATCACACATTTGTACAATCTGATTTTTAATAAAAAATAAAATCTAAAACGGTACAATCGTACAATTGTACAATTTAATAGGTACGCCTTAATTTTAAAAAAACTAATTATTAGATTAGTACAATCGTACAATTTGTACAATTTGGTTATAATTATTAAAGATATTTAAAATTAAAAGTGCACTAAATCAAATTATAATTAATAGCTGATCTAATCAGTGTCAGTTGTAATTACAAGTATTTTTAAAATGTATTTGTATTTCTAGAATTTCCTTATTTTATCTATTTTATCAATAGCTTGGGTTTTTTATATCAAGTCCAAAATATTAAGTTTGATAATAATTGATGAGTATCAAAATAAAAATCCTTAACATTATAAAATTAAATATGTGGATTTAATGCATTTTCATCAATTTTGATTTTAAAGAAATAAAATAAATATAATTAATAAAATTTTGTCTTAATAATGAACAATACTTATTTATGTTTTTGAAAATATATTTATTCTTTCTAAATAATTTAAAAAAAAGAACATTACAATTTTATTATTCAAAGTTAAAATCGGAATAAAATTAGATTTGAATTATACTAAATTATTTTCATCTAAGTCACTAATGCTTTAAGCAAATGTTAATACTTCATTAACCTGATTCTCTTGAATCAAAATTTATAATTAAAAAAATGTTATTAATTAAAGATATTTAAATCATTGTCTGAAATTCCATTATCTTATCTTACTCTAATCCAATACTATTAATTTTAATAAAATAAACAGGAAATATAAATTCTAAATACTTAACTTAATCTATAAATATCGTAATATTAAGAATTTTTTCAACTTTGTGAAGGATTTCATTTGTTTTTTATTATTCAAGGTATGTTTCTAGTGGATTTTTAAGGTTTATTTTATCTCTAAATGATAAATAGAGAGAGTATGAATGATGTGGTAGTTCATTTTAATCCTTGAATAAAATGATTTTTTTATATTTTTCTATCATAAATTGATAATCTGAGACCTTATTTTATAATTTTTATAAATAAAAAGAGAACTCTCTTTATATTAGATATTTCAAATATTTACAAAGCAAACATATTAATTTTAGTATAAATGCATAAGTTAATTTTCAATAAGATATTTTACTTTTTTTAGGAATTTATAACTTATAAAATTTCTATTTTGATTTGATTACTCGATTATTACGATGCATATAAATCAGATTTTGATTTTCGCATAATGTCTTAACATTCGAGATTTTAGTTCATTTAATAAAATTTCTTAAATTGTAGACAATTTTTTAAGATTATATTCTTTCCAATAAATAATATTTTTTTTTATAATAAAATATTTTTTTATATATAAAGTACTTGTTTAATAAAATAATCTCAAAAAATTTTATAACTCTAGTTTTTTTATTAATTTTCCTATTAACTTAGAAGATATCAATATTAATAATATGATTATAGATGCTTCTATAATTATTTGATTTAATTAATCTCTTCTTACTACTTTTTCTGATATTATTATAATATTTAAGGTATAATTATGTAAATATTATAATTGTATTTAAAAGTATAAATTTTTCATTAGATAAATATAATCAAAGTAAAAAAATTTAGTTATAACAAAAGTATACTAATTGTGATTAATTTTCACATTTAATAATAATTATTTATAAAAAAGATCTATTTTTTAAATATAAACAAAGTATTTCTTTAATTCATATCACCAAGATAAACATTTCCAATTTTAACTTTAATTATAAAATATTTGCTTTCATTTAGATTAATTTATTATTTTGTCTCAAACTTTTAGTAAAACTCAATTTGTATTGTTTTTAATTAAGTTTAATTTATTTATATTGATATGTAGTACCTTTATATCTAACAAAAAAAATCCATAATTTTTTCTAAATATATCTAGAATCTAGCTGGCATTATCCCCATATTAATTTGCATAATGCTTTAAATAATAATAAATATATTATACATAAAGAATTTGATATTATCATAAATAAACTTGTAGACTCACAATATTTCTTTTATTAATTACATTATAAAACTAACTTAATATTTAGGGATATTAATTCATTATATAAATAATCCACTCGTATTGATTTTAATTTATAATTATTTATATTGAACATATCATCTATCTTTTCTTGTATAAAAATTAGACTGTCCTTTAACTTATGTTTTTTCTCTATTTAGCTAAATTAAAAAAAATAATTTTATATTAGAAATAAATTTTCTGGAATACTCCTGATTAGATTTAAACATTTCTTAATAGTTTTGAATAAGGCTTTCATACAGTGGTAATGACTATTGCTATTTAAGAACTTTATTGAATATTTCAAAGGTTTACTGTTCATTGAGATTCGAATTTTAGATGTAAGCGATAATTTGGTTAAAATCATTTTAGTCTATGATTTGTTAAAGATCAACCGTTTATGGTTCTTCAACTTATAATTATCAAATTTAAATTCTAATTTTATTAAAGTTTTTAAATATTGAATTGTATGCATTTAAATAAGTTGATGTTAAAAATATTTTTATTTTTACTATTAATTATAGGCTTATTGAGTGTCTATACTTGAGATACTTTAGTTATTCTATTCGGTATCAATTTATGTTTAAAAATGTTTCTGTTGCATGTTTAATAAGGCGTGTAGTTTTTCATCTTGAATTTGTTTAAAGAGCTCTTCATAATGGATTGATAAAAGCTACAGTAATTCTATAGCATACTCTTACTAAATTTAAGACAAGAAGAATATACGAGTTCGAAGAGCAGTTTGTAATCACGACGGTGGACAAATGTTCACACCAACATCCATGCTGACAAACCGGTTTGACATATAGTTTATCATATTGAATATGTTTGAATTATTTTACTTGATTGATTTCGTATCTCAAGAATTAATTTAAAACTAAAAACTAACTAACTCTTATTAAATTGTGTTCAAAACCTTGTAATTTTTATTAAAGTTGACTTCATCGTTGTCCTATATAGCTATAAGTACTTCATCCAGCTGTTTCATAGATCTAATTTCGGGAGTCAAGTCGTTATAAAACTTTAAAAAATATAATTTGCATTAAATGCTAAGATCATATTATTTAGCGCATTAATAAATAAACTACTGATATCTTAAAAAGTTTTCGATTTCTTTTTGGATTTTCTATGAACTTATCTCTTTTAAAATTACCAAGACTTACTTTCCAATTACTTAATTTTCTTCAAAAATTTAAAAACCAAAGTAATGTGACTCCTATAAGTTCTCTGATTTTAGTTCCTCTATAATATTTTAAATGTTTTCAATACAATCTTGATTTTTAAATATATACGAGTAATTTTTTAAAAAATTACTAGTAAGTTTGAAATAATATTTGCAAATGATTTGATTGTATAATTTTCTTTTAAAAAATTGGAATTTTAGAAAGAAAAAATATAAAATATAATTAGTCAAAATAGTATAAAAATTGTCAATAAAGAAATCCTTAAATACAAAGAAATATATATTATACTAACTTTATTCGTTTTTAACATTTCATATTAGAAATGTTTGTAATTTATGAACGAATTTTATTTTATTATGAATTTATGTATTTAAACATATTTATTTTTGCAACTTAAGCCAATTATATATATTAAAATTTTTAATTTACATCTTTAAGTACATTAATTAATAATAGGAAACTGAAATGAAGTTTGCTTTTTATTAAAATTAAGTTTAATTTATTCCTATATATTAACATGAGTAATTTTAAAACAAATTTCTATGATAAGTATCAAATCTTAAAAAATAAATATTTTTAATGTATAAAATAAATTATTTTATTAAAATATTAAATAATGAATAAATTAACTTTAATTTTAGTAGAAAAGTAATTAAGTTTTAAATAAAAAATTAAAATAAAATTTATGATATATTAATATATATTTTTTAATAATATAAGAAATGGGCTCAAGTAGTAAAAATATGAAATTTACCACTTGAGCCCATATTTAATATAATAATATAAAATTCAAACAAATTTCTAATAAATAATTATAATTATGTTTGGAGAATGATTTATTTATAATTTCTATGTATTTTAAGAATTTAGATATTTCAGATTTTTATCTTATTTTGACTGAATGTGTATAATTTTTTAATCTTGATTTTCGCTGAGAAGCATTTAAAGTGATTAAATTTGGATACTGTATTTTTGAACCTCTTTAGGAGTAGGATCTTAGAAATTAAGAGTCTCTCCGAATATTAAGTATAAAGAATACCCAATGTGCTAATCTATCTTGTAAGCTTCGAGCATTATCTTTTCACAGCGATTTTGATGGGTTTTAAGTTTCTTATACTTGTTTATATCCTAGCAGCTTTTTATGAATATTAGTGAAACTAAATGATTTAATTCAATTATTAAATTACTGAATAAAAAATTAAGTTTTGTATATAAATTATATAATAACTCACTTTAACCAAATATCTCAGCATCTTTGCATAAGGAATCATAAATTCCTCTTTAATATAATTTAAGATCAATGAGAGACTCATTAAACGATTGAGAGTCATTTCTAATATTTAGTAGGAAATCTTTTTAGGATCTTATCTAATTTTCTGTGTTAAAGCTAAAATCAGAATTGTTAGTAGCGAGTATTATAGTTTTTTCTAACATATTCTATCCTTGATGTTCATTACAAAATTATATTTATATATATATATATAGAATTTTAATCAATTAACTTTAGTTATAAATAGTTCAAGTATGGTTTAGTAAGTCTACTCATTTCTCATTGAATTTATTAATTTATATATAAATGTTTATAAGAAAATAAATTCACATGTCAAAAAATACAAAAATATATTTTTAATACTATTATTTAAATTGCTTACACATTTGAATGAACCGGATTATTGTACTCAAAATTTCCCATAAATATATATATATATAAAATAAACTAAAATAAATAACAATGTCATTTTTTATAGTACGTTTGAACTAATCTATTGGTCTAGGTTAATTCACTGATCATTGTATCATTCAAAATACTTTCATCTAAAAATAGGAAAATCATTATCAAATAGTAAAATACCAAGATTTTCGGGTAAATTAAGGTCTGCAGGTTAGTTATATGCTGAATTTTATTCATTTTTACTAAAGGTATTATTTAATAAAAATTATCATAGAATAATAATAATCTATATATTCAAATTTAATAAAAAAATTAAATAAATATATATAAAATACTAATTGGCAAATTTTTATTACATTTTAAGTATTTTATTATGCAAAATAAAATCAATTAATAAAAATAGAAAGTCATTGTAATCTTTTTAAAAATTATAATTTTAAAAATAATTTTTTACTTCATTATTTGTTTTTTATAATTACAAACATTTTAATGATATGATTATTTTGCAAGTCTTCAACTCTCATTGATTAGTTGGTTTCCTAATTGAATTGATTGTATTAGCTTTTTGTACCTATAATTGAAATAAAATACATTTATTTATAATTATAATCTTTTATTGATTCAATAATAAAATTTTATTATTATTTGATAATTTTTTCATATCTTTATTATATTTTAATGAATTTATTTTAAGCATTAAAATTCTATTTTATAATGATATAAAAGACTGAAATATTTAGAAAAATTTAAAGGCACATTTGCTGATTATGGCTATTAACTAAAAAAGTAACTTACTTTATTAGAGGCTTGTAACTTCCACATCTAGTAAAATAATTACAAACCATTGAAGAAAAAAATGTTCCCAAATTTAATTATATATAATTCAATTTAATGTTTTGAGTTTTCATAAATCTATATTTAATTCTCATCCTAATTTTATTTTATATAATCTAGAGTAAATATTAATTAGATGAAAAAATTTAATTATCTTAACAAAAATTAATTATAAATAAGGGGACTATGGGTGTAGAATATAAATCGTTAATGCAAACTTGATATAGGGCTAGCTTAAAAACTTTAATTTATTTCATAAACTTGATTCTACTCAACTTTTACTTCCTCATCAAAATCAAGTAATTTCTACTCGTTCTAATGTCTATTTGTTTTTCTTTAAGTTTGTGGAATCGTTATTTTTTGATTCCCTAGAGAAGCATTTTAATGCCAAAAATTCATTAGCATTTTCAACTTTAATGATAGGAGGCATTAATAGATGTTAATTTATTGATAGTAAGAATTAATGAAAAAAAACTATAGTATGGCAAATTTAGTGAATTATCTTAATATCTAAAAATACTAAATGGAAGTTTTAGAACCTAATCTAATTAAACTTATATCAAATTTATATTTAAATTTAAGATAATTTTAGGAAAACTATATTTAGTTTTCTTTATTACCATTATACAAATTTATTTTTTTCTTTTATGCAACTTCTGTAGTTACATCCTCTTTCAATTTAGATAAATAATAATCTTTAATTTTATTCCTTCAAATTACCTATTAAATACATAAAGCTAAAAAAAATGATATTTTAATATAAACTTTTCAAAACTGAATAACGGTATTTGTATTCAATTTAAATTTTTATGAGGAAAGTATTCGAATACCAATTTTAAAAATTAAAGTACTTGAAATAGCTGCAAGTAATATTTGTCTCTAATACTTTATAATACTTTTATTAAACCAATATTAAATACATCTATAAATAATTTCTAAATCACTGATTATACCATATTTTATTATAAAAACTAAATAAATAGCTTCGAAAGGGTTTTTGGCTTCAAATTGTTTAAAGGCTATATATTTTGCTGTACAGAGAGTTAAGAACGCTATGTTAAAAAATATTTAAATAATGTATAGGCATCTGTTGTTTATAAATCACTAAGCTATAGCTTATTCTAGACTTAGGGAGGCTAAGTTGCTAAACGTTGTGATTAAATTTGATGTTGATCTATCTATTAAACTTAAGATTATACATGAGGTATTGACTCTTATTTTTCTTCAGCATTATTGAAATTAGACTCAAAATTTTATTGAAATATTTGTTGCTCTTGCTATTTAACCTCCTCTTGTTAAGAGAAATTTTACTTGTAAGGGTCGTCATTTTACAAAGTTTGGCTGGTATTAGGCAAATTAATAGCAGGTTAAGCAAGCAGTGTTGCTGGTTTAATCATTTCTACTTTTTCTCAATCATTATTTTCTATAACCTAACTTTGGGCTAGCTCTTAAGAAGGTGGAGGGTTGATTAGGAATTTGTTCAAATTCTTCTTTATTAATTATTGAATGAACATGTAGTCCCATTTTAAAGGACCAATTTTACCTAAGCCATCCTTTTTTTAATCGAAATCTTCAAGATTGTTTATCTGATTATCTTTGACGAACTTAATTAAGGCATTTTGTTTAAGTTTCGCTGAGTTGTATTCTAGGGCGATTTTTTCTTGGGTATGTTTTTTAAATATATTCTAAATCAATTCAATATTAGAATTATTAATAATAGAGATAAATCATTTGGAAAAATTATAATTATAACAATAATAAATAATTTATGATTTAATACCCACTTATATTTCCCAATTCAAATAATCTGACATATTAAAAATTTGTTGTCTTATGATATTAAATTTGAATTAATAATGGGTTAAATTTTATTATATTCATTTAAAATATTTTAACATATTATTTTCATATATTTATTTCAATTAAAATTAAATATTTCATCAATTGTATTTAGGTCGATAAATGCAAACATATTATTAGTGATTAAATAGTTAAAGAAATATAAAAATTAATATAATGTATTTAAATAAAAAAACTTTAAAAAATCAATTTAATAATAACTCTTAGAAAATATTTTTTTTATTTTTATATGTGATTTCACTATTTTTAATGATTGTAATAATATACATTGAATACATTTAATCTCTTAAGATAACTCAAATCCAATTATTAGGTTCAATCATATTTTTGATTAATTTTTTTAATATTTTTATTAAATATATCTATGCATAGCAAAGCCAAATCCATTTTTGTGCCATTTATATATTATTGATGATTGCTTAATATTTCTAAAAGTTTTTTAATTTATTTATTCTTTTTAACTAAATTTAAAAAAAATATATAACAATATTTAATTAAATTATCTTCCCTAAATTAATGTATTCAATAAGTTTAAATATTATTATAATTATAGAAATTATCCCACTTTAAATACTCAAAAATTCTAATGCGCAATTTATTAATAATTTCCTGATTACTCATTTTAAATTAGTTATACAATGCTTTTAGTTAATATTTAAATTTAACATTACAAGTTAGAATATAATATAATATAGATAAAATAAAGTATATAAATATATAGTTTATAAATATACTATAAAATGTTGAATTAATAATAAATGTAACAGAACCACTAAAGAGGAGTAGTTATGCTCAAATCTAACTTAAACAATGGCTTAGCGACACTAGAACCCTTAAACATATAGTCTCCAGTCGGTGGATAATAAATTTATAATATTGTATATGTTGTGAAATTTCTTTTTTAAGATATTAAATTAAGAATAATAAATCAGGGAATTCAGAGATAGAGAAGGCTAAATGAACTTAAAACTGCCTTCCCATATAAATCATCATTTCTCACCAAACCATTATCAAGGTATATATTTATTAATCATCCATTGTTTTTTCATCAATTTTTATTTGCATATTTTTCTATTCAACTTATTCTCAAAAATGAAATTTAACAATAATTTTTTATAGGAATAGAAGGGAAAGGGTTGTTAAATGGTAAAAATCTGTACCAAAATAACTCAATTAAAAACTCGAAGAAGTAGTTACTGTAGTCGCATAGGTTCACTCACTATTATCAAAATGACCATCATCTTACTGTTCTAGGAAGAACCAAACTTTTAAATAGTTTATATGAAAAGTGAATTATATGTTTTAAATATAAAATGATCTATTCAATTTAAATAAGTTAAAACTTTCTCCAACTCACCAGTCACAGGAAATAAAAAACGACAATCAAATTATTAAAAATAAATTGGTATAACTTAATTCGCTCCCTTTCAAGGTTATGAAACGGATTAGAAACGAAGAGTAGAAAATATATGAGCAAAGTATGGATACAAACAATGAAAATTAAAGCAGCTTATATAAAATATACTATGTATAGCATTTTAATTTATAGAGTATAAAAAGGTAATTTTAATGCATTTTATTTAGCTCAATAATTGGGGTGAATGGTTTTAATAAAATAGAAAATTTCAAAAAATTAAAAGATTAGTTTTGGCAATAATCCAAACGCACTCAATCTAACACAAATCAAACCAATATAAACGGTCCCGCTCTCTCCACGACAATTCATCATTAAGACTCGAGTTTAATGAGCAATAATGGAAATGTTCATAATCCATCATACACCCTGTATAATAAAATTAATGCTGGAGGAAATACAAATGGCATAATAAAAGGATTGCAGGAAAATGGTGCGGTTTAGGAAGGGAGAGTTATACATGGTCTGGGACATAATATCAAATCAAATTAACCATTCTCTGTTAAAACTTCTAGATCTAACTCCCCTTCTCCTAAACTTTAAGAAATTCAAATAAGAAGTGTCCATCTACTTATTTATCCCTTTTATTTTATTCATAAGTTTATGAAGTCATCAAGAGTGACTAAATTAGTGTATAAAATTCCATAAAACGAGACAAACTACCAAGCAAGGCAGTCCTCACTAAAATTACCAGACCTATAGAATTTTGGTTAATCCAGTTACAACCCAATTGCAAATTAAAATTTTAGATAGAGTAACGCCTCCCCTTAACTAAGCTAATTTGGAGGAATTAATGGTTCTACGTTCTTGACCTCTGCAGTTAACCCATCTTTTGATACAACTTAAGATTTAAATTTTAATAAATAGTTCGTGTATAAATTCTTACAATATTAATGCCAAAATTACTTTTAAAAGTCTAATTTTCTTTAAAATAAAAAAACTCAAGAGGAAGGTTCAAGTTACTCAAGAAGAAAAGTATAAATAAAAGAAACAAAAGCTCCATCAAAATCAAAATTTATTCATAGTATTGAAACAGGCAATTAATCACACATTAGTGGTTATTAAGAGCAGTTACTAGATAGGCAGAGTAAAATTAACGCTGCAATTTCAAATTAAATTGAGAATTTTGAGAATGTAACTTCTTCTACTGCGGGTCACGGTCTATAAAGTTTTAGATTCAGTGTTAATAATAAAATCAATTAATCACTCAGTTAATTTTTCCTATATTTTATTATATTAAAAATAATAGTGTAGATAATACTATAACCTAAAATGGTAATAAGAACTCAATGATAAATAATATTCAATTCATTATATTAATACAAAGTAATTAATTTTGTTTATTTTTTATGATAAACATAAACGAGTTAAACAGCATTTAAGAAATCGAGCACAAACTCCTGACAGACATCTAAAACTGCAAAGTTTGCCAATAAAAGTACAATAAGATGCAAATGAAAAATTTTGATGAAAAACAGGCGAAATAAGAATTGTATAGTTTGAAATAGTCAGATAAGAAGAAATCTAATAATTTTTAGATGAATAGCCCCTCACCTGGTGAAGGTAATAATCAACAATTTGCCAATACAATTATATATAAATAATTATAAATTTATATGAATAAGCTACATCTATTTATATCCTACTTATGATTTTTTATGATTAAAATGATTATAAATAATATTAATCTTAAAATACAAGTGAATACTTTAACTTCAAATAAAACCCAAATTAAATGTCAAACACTGTCACCCCTAAAAACAATGTGAATATAATAAACTAGAAATTCAATTAAACACAAAATAAAAATAGTACTACGATTGATCATGATTAATTAATCAGCAGTAGAATGAGCAGTTTACCAAAGATATCAGATAAAAGAGGAAGCAATTCAATAAATTAAAAGGTATTATATCAAATTTATGTATTTCATATAGCAATGGGAGCCTATTTGCAGCTATGAATAGTGTTCATTAAAGTAGAGACTTTTCAACAAATAATAGAAAATTCTTGAATAAAGATTCAAATACTGCTATCAGCAAACCTTTCTCCTTAAATTTTGGGAAAGAACAAGCACATCCAATTTAAAAAAATTATTCTATGTATATTTATTTTTTCTGTCTTAACATTCTTTTATCCAGGATACTTGGAATACTTAAAAAGCCATCATCACAATCACCACTAAAACAATCACAGTGATGGAGAGTCAGAAGACGACGGCGATAAATATATGAATGAACTAGCTCAAGACGATCAGTAAATAGCTTCATCATTTCTTAAAAACCAAGAACAGCGCATTGAATTCAGGTAGAAGGTGAAGGACTAATTTGAGAAAGGGGATTTGGATTAGGATGAATTTGAGCAGTTAGTTTTGCTTAATATTAGGAAAAGTTAAATGCTATAGTAAAAGTAAGCTGAGCCTATAATTAAATTGTATAACACTTAAATGAATACAGTATATGCAGTTTATGCTATGTATTTCACAATATAAACATATTTTAAAGTTATATTCCATAGCAATCTTAAGAGCCAGCCCTAAGTAAAAAGAGTACAATTGCCTTTGGAGGACTAGGATTAAAATTTAGAGAAAAAATCATGAAGGAAAGCGAGAATGTTAATAATGGGAAGTTTTATGATTTCTTAATGACTCTAAGAGACAGAGAAAACTTGCTGTCATAAAGTATGAGAGACATTCAAAAGCCTAAGTATAATATAATTCTTAAATTAAGAAGGTTTAATTCTTTTTTTATATCAAGAGTAAACCAAGGAAATGGTTCTTGAGTACATTAAAACTTTTTTATGCCAGTTTTTATAATCAGTTTAATTCTATCGCTATTAAATAGGATAATAAGTACCTAAAAGAATGTGAGAAATAGAGAGCAGTACCTCTGGCTTAAGCAGTCACATAAATTCGGAATTAAGAATATTCACTATCAGACTATTAACTAAACTCTGGCATAGTAAAAGCACTCTGCCAGTCAATCAATCTAAGCAGAGATAAACTTACTAAAATAAGTCTTTCCCACAATTAAAACTATATCAAATAATTTTTTTACTTAGCTATTCTTTATAAATTAAGTTAAAATTATTTAAAATATACAATTAAATCAGTGATGATTAATTTTCATAGATCCTCAATTCATTAAATGAGAATTAACTAAATAGCTTAAAATCAATAATTTACTGCACTAAAAACGAATTTGGACCTAAGAGTTTTGAAGTGTTAAAAGATAAATATTTATCAAAAGTTCCACCATTTTAATTAGAGGAACTCAGAATTGCTGGTTGCAAAGTAATCCCTGGCAGTGTCAATAAACCTATCCCCAGATAAATTTAACCTAATTTCATATTTTCATTTAATATTCGCTATTATAAAAAGTTATATGTAAAATGTTTAACATTCTGGAGGTTTTGAAAGAAACTTGCTTCTTAAAGAAACTATCAATGCCTAAAACCAAGCTTAATGAATATTCAGTAGATTTATTGGTTTAACTTATCAGTAAATAGTCTGCTCCAAATTTAATTATTATATAAAAATGCCTTATTTTTACTTAAATAATAAATACCCAAATCTAATTGAATTGGACATAAGTTGGAATGAGTTATGTGCTCACTCAATGACCAGCATTATAAAAGCCCTCTCACTTAATGATAGACTATAAGTTTTAAATCTCTCATGGAATGAAATCAGAGAAGATTTAATTAATTTTATCTATGAAGTTTTTTATTAATATCCTAAATATATTAGTATTTTTATCATAAGATGTGGACATTAAACCGCTAGGGCAGTTTATAAGGAATAACCCAAATCTTATTCACTTAGATTTATCCAAGATGTTTTCTAGTCAGTAACACATTAAATATCTAATTAAATCCATCAGAAAAGCTCATCAATATATCTTAAGAATTAAAATTGTATGATTCATAATTATTAATGAAACAAAATATTATAATTAAAGTTATAGAAAGCTCATTCACTATAATCAGTTCATTTGAGTAATACACCTTTGATTAGGAAATCTAAGAAACTATACAACTATATTTTAAGAAAGTTACAATGCACGGGAGAGAGGCTAGACAGGAATATATTTCAATAGTTTTAAAAAAATATTTTTTTAAATAATTGTTTTATTCCAAATAGGGCATTAATAAATAAAAAATATAATTCAAACTAAAATTTAAAACAGGCAACTAGTTAAGAAGCCAAATGTTCATTAACTTTATAAAAACGAATGGAAAGAATAAATAAAAACTTAATTTATGAGAAATTAGGCTGAGAAAGAACTTCATGAATATACTTGCTATAATATAAATACAGCCGCCAATTAGGGTAGATAATTTTTACATTCGATAAATTATAATTGAAACTGATAGTTATTTAAGGTATCAATAAAATAAGAAAATTCGTAAATAATTATAAAACAGGTAGAGCAAGTACTACAATTGGAGGAGATGTGGAAAATTTTATCCTAAGTAGAATCCTTGAGCACCCAGAAATGCCTGGAAGTGCGCAGTGGACTGTAAGCTAAGAATGTTTTATTTGCGGGAGATGGCAATACACTATCTTTATGAAACTCCATGAGAATTAATTTCACAATAAAGCATGTGATTTTATTTATAACTCAATCAAATTTTATCATTTAATAATGAGAGACAAGATCAAAACCAATCAAATCCCCTAGCAGGGATGTTTGGTGGGAGATCATTAATGCAAAAGAAACCATAAATACAGCAGGAAACACTAATTTGCGATTAAAATGTTCAAATTAAATTTAAAGGCAGTCATGAATCTATAATGAACTATAAAACTAATCAAATGATCAACATACTCAAGTTTGTTATTATAAAATAAAATACATTTAAATGAAAATATGATAAATCTCTTTCATATATGTGATTTATTATAATATAAACTTTGCTTAGATACTAGATCCTAGTTACATAACTCCAGAATAAAAATATGAAAAATTACTAAATACTCTAGATTAGACCACTTTCAATTAAATTTAGAAAAATTAAACTCTCAAAGATCAAAAGTTGTATGAGTAATTATTTCCATAAATTGAATAAACTATTTAAATAATATTTTAAACAATTCCTCATGTATTTATGAGGTAAAGAAAGAAATAGAAGAGCATTATAAGTAAAATTGGAAGTAAATAGTTAAGAAAGCAATGAGATTTAAGAACATCTAGTTCATCCCAGAAACTTTAAATTTCGATAAAGCAGATGAAAATTTATACGTTTTTGCTGATATCGTAAAAGCAAGTTGTCAATTAGAGCAAATTAACATACTTACCACAGGGTAATCATAGTAGAATTGTTTAAATTTATTGATAAATATCATAAATAAAAATTAAAATTTGTAAATTACTATATATTAGAATGCACAATAAACTCAAATATTGTACTTTCCATAGATAAGAAAAGAAGAGTTACAGCCTCTTCCTTTTAAGAAAAGAGAGGCTTAATTTGAAGATAAAAATGTTAATGTATTCGCAGAGTGGAAGGTAGACACTGATGCCATTTTAGATGAAGTTATTGAAAATGATTTTAAGTATTGGAAAGTCAATAAGTTTGTCAAAGATTCCAAAGACTTTCAAGTAATTTATTACTATTCAATTTAATTAGTAAAAACTAGAGTTTTTTTAACTCTAAAAGCTAATTTGAAAAGACTTAGAAGAAATAGAGGAGACATTTAGAGAAAACATAAGACCTCTCAAAAATATATACCTGACAATGATAAGTTTAAGCAACTATCCCAATCTAACTTGGCTTGATTTCGTAAATTTCATAAAACAATGCAACATCATTGATGAACATACTTCACACTCTTTATTTTAATCAGTAATTAGTATATCTATTAAAAATGAACGTACTTAAATTGCTACAATCGATAGGATGTTTATTGCTGCAAATGTGGAAGTTACAGATATCGAGGAAAACCCCGATAGAGCTCTCTGTAGATATGAACTTTGGGAAATATTAGTTAGAATAGCTGGCTAGAAGTTTAAAGAAACCAATTTGGCTTAGACTATTATATTCTTATTTTTTATATTATCATAAATTATTTATAAAGTGAATATGTTTTATGATAAATAATAATGATTTAAGACTTTTAACGAATCGCTAGAAAAACTCCTTGAAAACAATATCTTAAAGTACTCCCTGGCTCTACCATGGCAGGAATTTAGAGATGAAGAATTATGGGTTAAAGATGTAAATTTAGTTTTCGATGCCAATATGGATGCATTCACTTTTAAATTTATCATATTAAACATTCTATGTTAATGCATTAAGTTTATAACATTCATAATTATTTTATGATGAGATTGCAAAAGCTATATAAGAAACATTTCTAGCCAAAGCAGTCATGGATGTCTCTGTAGGATGCAGTGACTCTAATGTCATCCAAGGAAGTTGGAGTTGAATTGTCTTATAAAGATTCTACTTTTGCTTATGGAATGAGTAAAATGATAAAATTTAATTAATTTTATATGAATATCTATTTATATTTGTGAACCACAGATATGATTTATATTTTAATGACAGTAAAGAATGAAATGGAAAAAGGTGCAAATCCATATTTGTAATTATTTTAATATTTATATTTAAAATAATAAAAATCCATATAAGAAACTGCTATTTGTAGAATTCCTTGAATTTATCGGTAGAAGTGCAGCTTTGAAATATCGTAGGAGTAGTGAACCTCTATACCTAAAAATAGAGAAAATATTGGATTTAATACTGCCAGTGGTTGGCATGAGCAGAAGAGATTTCGTTAGAAAAGTAGAGATACCAAATGTAGAATCTGATGAATCATGTAAAAATTGATTAATAATATATAGTAATTTTTATATAAATATATGAATCCGTCTTGGATGAGCATCTGGAAGATCAAGAAGCAGAAGGATTGATGCATCAGCAATCAGAAGAGCAGTACATGCAGTATTTCTCAGTTTTGAAAAATGGTAAGTCAGGAAGTGCTATCACAGTTAATCTTCCTGGCTAAAGTAGGATGGACAATATTATGAGTCAACCTAGTGAAAATTGAAACAATTATTATTCAAGTTTATTATTCATATAAATATTATGGTTCATTTACATTTGTGACTTTATAGGAAAATTGGGTCGAATTTATAATAAATTAAAAAAATATTTATATTAAAATGATTTATTAATTACATAGTAATACAATAAATTCAAAACTATGTAATTGTATATTACATTTGTATTTTATAATCCAATTTTTGAATTAAAATTTGCAGATACATCCAATTTTCTTTTTTAGTTTAATCTATTCTACAGTGAAATTCATCAATTAAATAATATATATTTCAATTAAATTTAATCGTTTATCAAATAATTAATTAGAATAAATGGGTGCTGTCTGCTGTAAGACTTAAGATTCAAATTTTGGTGCTGAGCAATACAATTCCGCTCCAAAAACCCTTGCTTCATAAAAGACACTTCAATAAATAACTAAGAGAAAAGTTAACTTTTTTATGATTAAATTCAGATTACTATTTAAATATTATACAGTATTCTATATTATATTCATATGACAAAGATAAATTCATTTACTATGTCTTTATATTTAAAATTTATGAGTGAATTTATGATTTATTTAAAGAGAAAAGAAGACTAAAACGATCCCACTATCAATGGTTATTCGACAAATTCTTCAAACACTGGAGGTGCAAAAGATTTCAAGTTCGAGCATGATGAAATTTACAGGAAAGTAGAAGAGCAGTGGAAAGATAGAATAGCCCCAGAAAACCTGGAATATACATCATTTTTGGAGTTTTCAAATGGGGAAAGATATAAGGGATACCTTAAGGATGGGAAGAGACACGGACCTGGTAGTCAACTATGGGCTAATGGTGCAGTTTATCAATAAAATTTACAATTAATAAAGTAATATATAATTGATTAATAAATCATGGAGAATGGATTAATGGCCTTGCATAGGGTTATGGACGCCTACATCATAGTGATGGAGATAAAACCAATAAAAAAAGTTAAAACAATTAAAGAATAATATAATTTATTATAATAAACTATTAATTAAACATAAAAAACAAACTTAGTATTTGGGAAAAAATCTTTGTAATTCCTTATTAATGAGAATTTATAAATAAGTATTGTCTTTAAAATACAAGTTTTATCAATGAGATGTAATTTTATTATTATTCTCTTACCTAGTAATCGTATTAATTTTATAATTAAGATGTTTATATATCTTGGATAGTGGCTAGAAGACAAAGCCCATGGGTACGGTAGTTACATTCACACAGATGGCGCCAAGTATGAGGGAAACTGGCTGCTTGACAAACAACACGGAAAAGGCAAGGAGTCTTGGCCAGATGGTGCAGTCTACGAAGGCGACTATGTAGAGGGTAGGAAACACGGCGTAGGTAAATTTAATTGGGCTGATGGATCAGAATACGAAGGCGAATTCGTGGACAACAACATCGAGGGTACTGGACTATATAAGTGGGCAGATGGCCGTCAATATGAAGGCACATGGTTCATGAATAAGATGCATGGCAAGGGAGTGTTCTCTTGGAGTGATGAGCGTAAGTACGAAGGTGAGTACCTGGATGATAAGAAACACGGATTTGGAATCTTTTATTGGCCTGATGGAAGGAGATACACTGGATAATATGCACAAAAAATAAATGCATTAAGTTTTAAAACTGTAAATATGATTTTTGAATGGAGAGATGGCAAGTAACATGGTGAAGGGGAGTATCTTTCCAGTTCAGGAGAGCTTATTAATAATTTAGATTAAAATATACATAAATTTATTAATAATTAAACATTATTTTTGCTTAAAAAAGGAATCTGGGAGGATGGTAAGAGAACAAAATGGCTGTGAGTATTTTTATCTTTATCTAGACTCCAGATTTTTATAAAATAAAATATATTTTAAAACTTAGCAATTTAGAATTGAAATGTTACAAAAGATATATAATCTATCCCTACTTTTTAATTTACAAATACATTAACTAATTTTTATATTCTCATTATTTTTGTTTTCTTAATTGATAAATTTATCCTATTAATTTAAAATCTTATTTTTATTATTTACTAATATTTCCAATTTATTTACGAGTATTAGAAGTCTGGCAAGATAGAATTAGGGATTTGAATTTGTAGTTTACACATGGTTCTCTTCTGGAAAGTGGGGAGAGATATAGAGGCTACCTCCTCGACATGAGAAAGTTATTTATATTGTTTTATTTATTATTAAGCATGGACCAGGAGTTTCAATTAAACCCAATAGTGGCGACTAAAATATATTTTATGAAAATCGGTTTGTAGTATTTTATGTTATACTGGGGAGAGAGAAAATATGGGTATGCTAATGGTCAAGGAAAGAAAATATATACCGATGATGATGGTGGATGGTATGAAGGTCAATGGTTCAATCATTAATTAATACGCATTTGCGATTATGTTTTATTATTTATCGTTCTTTTAAGAATGGAAGACGCCATGGCTTTGGTAAATTTACCGCAGAAGATAATACTACATACACTGGAGAGTGGTTTGATGATGAGAAACATGGCAAAGGCACAGAAATACATAAAGATGGGGATGAATGCAGAGCTGAATATGTTAATGGGAGCAGACACGGCAAAGGAATCTTCATTTTTAAAGGAAGTGGAATTTATGAAGGTGAATTATAGTATACTAATATGTACAGGGGTAAGTTTCATGCTTAGAATTATGATAAAAATTTGATTTTAGTGAAGTTTCCTGACAAGTTAAGCATTTTTTTTTTGAATAATTTTTTTCTATGTAATTAAAATTTGTTACAATTATAAAAATTATTTTGGGGTTTTCACAAACTTGTGATTCAACAAATCTAACTGATTATTTATAAATATTTTTAGATTTATAGCATGCAAAAACGTATATTCATTTTATATATTCTTTTTTTTATAATTTTTCCAAATTTTAAGGTATATAAAAATTTAATATCTTACAATATCTAATTCTGGGGGGGAATTTTCCTGCACTCGAGGAAGTTTCCTGCACGCTTTAATTTTTTTATGTTAAATTTAATAAATTTGACATAAATTAACAAAATTAATATTTTTTTACCCATTAAATATTAAGAGCATATCGCTCATCATTGAAGTAGTTAAAGAAAATATAGTCTAACATTATAAAGGCATGGTAAGAACAAGAAAAATTCAATCAGAATTTCAATAAAAATTGGATAAAATATTTGGAATTACTATAACAGAACCTATAAATATTAGATGAAAAATGTCAGAGTTGTTGGAATCTGAAGAGAGATATTGACTATTGATTAAAAAATTAAAGTATAATTAAATGTTGAAATTAGTCCTGAAGTTAGTTGATAGTTTTTATAAAGATTAATTTAATTAAAAATTAAAAATTAAAAAAATTTAAAAGAGTGCAGGAAACTTCCCTAAAATTTTTTTTTTATCATAAACCGGTGCAGGAAACTTCCCCCCCCTAATTCTATTAAATAAGATAAAAATTGCTTTTTATTTTTCTACTGTCAAAAGGTGTAAAGCTTATACTCTTACCTTTGTTGAGTTAGAGATTAATATATTTACATTTATTTAATATAAATTATATATAAATAAATTACTATACAAGAAACTTCCTCCCCCATAAGTACCATATAATATGTTTTAATTCGAGGACGACAAGATTATAATAAAATTATATTATTGTATTAAAATAATTAGATTCAAGGATATGGAAAAATAGTCTACGTTGATGGCTCTAATTATGAAGGATATTTATTTATAAAAGAAATTAAATATATTAAATATTGGAAAGAAAACAAGATATATGGGCAAGGTAAATTTATATTTGAATGTGGGCATACTTACGAAGGAAACTTTGTCAATGATGAAGAAGATGGCTTTGGAATTATGATTTGGACTACCGGTGAAAAGTATGAAGGCCAATATAAATTTAAATGTTATTAGAAATCATTAAATAATACATAAATAAATGAATGGAGAGACGGATAGAGACATGGTGAAGCTTGGTATACCGACTCAGATGGATAATTATGTATTTTATATATTTATGTTTTACAGAGATACCCTACCCCTCTCTTAAGTTATTTATTTTTAAATGATAGAAAATAATCTCGCTACTATTTCGAATCATATCGAGTAGAGTTTTGAAGAGATTTTTTATATATCTTTTACCTATAAAAATATATATAAAAATAGGTCGACTGTAATGATAAATTAAATAAATCAATTGTTAATAGTAATTTAGTATTAAATATCCAAAAATTTTATAAAGTAAGTAGATTCAGTCATAGTGGATTAAAAATTTGAGGGAAGTTTCCTGCCCCATACATAGAGATTTTTAATTTATAGAATTCTTAAAAAATCTTTATCATTGATATATTTATTTATAATCTCGCATCCAATATCATTTTTATCAACTTTGAATAAATCGCATGATATTAATAAATTAAAGTTATTAAGCATTGTTTTTAATGCATAATTTGACAAATAATTATAATATACATTGAAAATTATTTATCATTAAAAATATTTAGTACACTGTAATGATAAAATGAAATTTATATGCTTTATATATTTATATTACCAAAAAATATTATTTTCAATGTTAGTGTCAGGAAACATCCGTAGGGTCATGAAACTCTCTATCAAAATTTGATATGAATATCATATTTTATAGGGTGGGAAGGTGGATGTGGAGGTGAGGGGGTGAGGAGGGATGTCTCGACTAGAACACATTTATATATAACTTTTTTACGTTCTATAAATAACGTCAGAAGATGCTATTTAAAAACGATTAATAGATAAGATTTTTAGAATGATTTTATAATGATGATTATTTATATTTATTTCTACACCTATTTATTTAAACTTTTTATATTGATCGATTGACTTGAGTCAATCAATTGAAATAACTGTAATTTGAATTTAAAAATTGATTTCGATTTTATTAGTATTAATATAATTAAGTCATTAATAATATTTTGATTAAAACCATGGATATATATTTACATATATTTAATTTTAACTTTTATATATCTTTTTTATAATGGATATTTAACAATAATAGAATGTTATCTAATCAGAAGAGGAAAAGATCCAATATTAAAAATAAGTATATGCAGATAATAATCAAACCCCAAAACCCTTGAAGTTATTTGATTGAGTTTTTGATTGATAAAAGTAGACTATTAAGGCATACATAATTAGGGTTTTAATTTTCTATAACAGGAATTCAAATGAATATTTACGAGGTTCGGGGTCATTTTATGACAGTGAATAATAAGATTAATTGTTAATGTTGCGTTTTGGATGTGATGATTATAGAGATCGACTCAAACCTATTTTAAATTACACGACTTTGGCAAGATTACTCCATAAATTTAATGCAGGATCTCACTCTTTAATATTGATAAAATAGATAAAAATAGGAAATTATAGAAATACAAATAAATCAATTATATATTAGTAATCTTAACTGCCACTAAATACAAGAGCATTTATCATAATTTGAATCCAGGAATCAGTTAAAGTGATTTAATTATTTAATTATTATTAAAAGATTAAAAATATATATTAAAATAAATTATCTTTAAATTTGGAGGATTTGGAGGTTTGGAGGATTTGCCACAATTAAAATAGGGCAAAAGTTAATTTTAATGTGATTTGTAATATATTAATCTTTATTATTATTTAAAGCATCAGAAGCAGTAATGGCGCTGCAAAATACCTAGAGAGGTTCTGATATTCAATACATTGCAATTTTCAAGCTTGTACCAGTCTTTATTAGAGATAGATTAAGAACGTAAGATTCCTTTTTAATTTTTATTCTTATGTAGTTTAAAAAAGGAAGGATTAGGTGTATCAAGAATGTTCGCATTCATGCACGCAGATTTAGATCCTAATGCATTATTCGTTACATATAATGCTAGAGAATATCTCAGTGAAAACCACTGGTATGACTGACAACATCTGTACTCAAACCATTCAAGGACTGAGTTCTGTTTACAATACTAACACAATCACTGTTACATTAGATAGCTCCGATTTCAATTACAAAAACTACTATTATGATAAATTCCTCCCATAAGTAATTGGTTTGTACTTAGAGCAAAAGTATCAATATGAAGATTTCAACTTTGTCCAAGCTACTGGAGACTAATTCCAAGGCTTAGCTTGAAAATTGCAATGTATTGAATATCAGAACCTCTCTAGGTATTTTGCAGCGCCATTACTGCTTCTGATGCTTTAAATAATAATAAAGATTAATATATTACAAATCACATTAAAATTAACTTTTGCCCTATTTTAATTGTGGCAAATCCTCCAAAACCCTCGCAAATCCTCCAAATTTTAAGAATAATTTATTTTAATTTATATTTCTTAATCTTTTAATAATAATTAAATAATTCAAATCACTTTAAACTGATTCCTGGATCTAAAAGTATGATAAATGCGTCTTGTATTTAGTGGCAGTTAAGATTACTAATATATAATTGATTTATTTGTATTTCTATAATTTCCTATTTTTATCTATTTTATCAATAATATTAAATTTAAAAGAAGTAGCATCTAAATTCTAAACCTAAAAGATCAACAAAATTCTAGTAACATTATATAGATATATCATTAATGATAACTCTTAAATATTGGGCTAATTTCTCTCTCTAGCCTAGAGAGCTGTGATGTATCATCGACAATTTACTTAACTTTACATCTCTGTTTAATCTATCGGAAACATTTATAAAAAGAATTGAGTATCTCACAATACTGTCAATTATAAAAAGAGAGAGAGATCAGCTTTAATGTTACAATTTTTAAAGGATAATTGAAATTATATATTCTATAAATGCAGATGGCTTAGTAGCATAATTATAAAGTTCATATATGATTATGAGGCAGTATTCACGTTTAATACTTTCGAATCAAGGTCTTGGTAACCGAAGTAAAGCAACATTGAAGTGAGTGATAGAAGATTAGGGTTTAAACTCTTGTAATAATTTGTTGAATAAGTTAAGATAATGGCCTCTAGACTTATCTTATTCCACCTCCCTTAATAAAGACCGAATAATACATAAAGATGTTGTAATAAATCAAAGATAAGTACGCCTACTAAAAGATTATTCTGTTTGTAGATGGCTTATCAGTTCATAAAACTAAATACTCAAGGAAGGAATATGATAGATTAAACATTACACTTGTATTTAATGTACCTCACAGTTCTCATTTTAATAGAATTGAATTATATTTGGAGCTATTGAAAGTCCATTATAATAAAATTCTTCTGTATCATTTGATGCACAATTTGAAGATGATATAATTGATTTTATTAAGAGTGCTTATAAATAGAACTTCCATTCTTAACCATCATCAATCCTAATTAATATAATTGAACTGCAATAGAAAACAATCAAACTTCTACTCAGAAAACTGTCACATGACTCTAAGCTTATGTTTGTGTCAAATATTTAGAAAAAAATCGCTTCTTGTACTTACTTAATTTCTAATTTTTAAACATAAAAATTCTACATAGACACTATAAAACCCTAATAAATCATCCTATATAGTATACCTTCATCAAACAGAAACGCAATAAAACAACTTCAGGGGTTTTGGGATTTTGATTTCCAAAATAACATGAACAACGGAAACTTTATTTTTATAATTTATTGTGAAATTTTTAAGAAATATTATTGTAGGAATACATTCGAAATTGGGAAATTAATTTTAATTAAATAAATAATTAATCAAAATAGTGGCAGTTAAAGTTGGCCAATTTAAACGATCTTAGGCTCACTGGATAGAAAATTTAAAATTATCTGGACTTTATTATTAGCGGTACTATTTTATCGCATCAATATAGCGAGTTAACTTGACTTTAATGGGAGGGTATAATTTAATGAATTTAGATGAGTTTAATTAAAGTGAATTTATCTTGGTCCAGCGATGCGATAAAATAATGCCGCTAATAATAAAGTCCAGATAATTTTAAATTCTCTATCGAATGATCCTAAGATCCTTAAAATTGGCCAACTTTAACTGCCAATATTTTGATTAATTATTTATTTAATTATAATCAATTTCTCAATTTCGAATGTATTCCTACAATATTGTAGATTTTTTACAATATTAAAAGGAAGTGAAATTGGGAGAATTATATTAAAATCTAAGTCATAGTAATATTTTGAAGACAATGCAAATAACGAGGAAGAAAGTGATATAAGTGATAGCGATACACCAGAAATAAGATATGCAGAGGAAGGTGATATAAAGTACAAAATTAATGATAGAGAAACTATAGAGATAGTGGAGTAAGACGATCCTGACCTCGTTGAAATGATGAAGGAAGAGTTTTATTTACGAGTATTTTTAAAATATAATAATATATTGAAGTTTAAAAGTTTTAATAGGTATCTTATTTTGTCAAAGAAAATTCTAATTAATTTAAATATTTCTAATATTACTCTCAATCTTTAAGTTATCAACATTAAAGGGAATCTGTAAAAAAATATTGTTGTAATTCTAAAAGTATATGTTCTGATTGAGAACCCTCTTCACCGACGCTTAATAAATTGATTTATTGTTGTATCAACCAACTCTCTAATAATAAAAAATTCAATTTTGTATGAATATGTTCAATCTCAAAATCAGAATCACCATAGCTTAATGAGTTTTAATATGTGTTTTGGTAATGAGGAAAAAGTTGGTGATTAGGGTTACCATTTGATTAATTTCATTTCTGTTTTTAGATTCAATTTTTTTAATTACTTTTTAATGGTTGAGACTTTTAATATTTTATTTTTTATCATCACTATATCTGTCTAAATAAATGTTATGTTGAAATTATCCTACTAGTAAATTTTAATGAAGTGTGTTTATTGTTTGCTTTACTTATTTAATTAAAATAGCTAAATTTATAAAATGCATCTTAAAATTCTTAAGGACTCCATTTTAAAATGTTTCGGTACCATTAGTTTTAATTTATTAGTACATATTACCTATTAGATTTTGAAACAAATTAGAACTTTTTCTTTCAAACCTCATTAGATTATAACTAGGTACTAATTAAGTTTTTGTAATATTTAATTGGTAACAATTAAAATTAAACGGAATTAGTACCAGTTCTAATTAAATTTAAACAAATTTAGTATTAATTTAATGGAACTAAAATGATAAATATAGAGTTCCATCTCTGCAGTTTGTTAAAGCATCTTAAGACTTTTTCCATTAATCCATTCAAAGTAGACCTCCTATAAGATACCCACATTTAATAGGTGTCTAAATTTAAAGTGAAGTTAAAAATACAAATTATAATAGGGATTTTCAATTTAAGATTATATTTAAACTAAATAAAGGTAAATGGGATCTATCAAACAAGTAAAAATAACTGATTTTAAGCTAATTTTTCAAAAAAATGTTGCTAAAGTTACCAAACTCATTAATATAAGACAAAAGTTAATAAAGTATTCAAACTAAAATAAATGGAAATATTTTATCGAATTTGATAATACTTTTTTATTAAAAATTCAATAATTATTTTGGCATAAATGCCAAATTTTTGAAATAATTCAATCATCAAGTTTCATGAAAACGATGAGTAAAAGTGATAACTCGTAAAAAAATGTTAAACATAAAGAACAAAATGCAATAGTTTATATAATAAATATTAGAATATATAAACAGAGTATAAAATGTTGTTTTTTAAGGATTTTAAAATATTCAATACTAGAATGGAACTGACATTTAACAACTCTTATATAACCTAATCCCCTAAATTGCCCTCATAAAAAATCACATATAAAACTCATTAAGGGGTATGGGTTATGATTGATTGATAGAATTAATATAATTATTAAAAAATGATTCTATTATTAAATATCAATTAGAGGGAATTATAATTAGCATTGATAAAAATTAAAATATTTGCAAAATTTTATTTACTAATTTTAATTATAAATATTTAAAATATAATTAAAAATCTTTCATAAATACCCGATATCTCCTTACTTTATAAATGTTATGTATTGCCAAATATGTTATTAAGGAATTATATTAGTTTTCATTTTTTAATAAAAATTATTAATATCTAATTTAAACATTAGTTTTAATATATATATTTAAAATCATTTTAATTTTTTTATTGTAGGAACACATTTGAATTTGGAAATAGATTATAATTCAAATTATTGATAATTAAATTCGTGGAGGTTAACTATCTAGAAACTAGAATATGGTACTATTTTGATTGAATATTTTTAAATCATCTGGAAGTTACTGTCGGCGGTACCTTTCTATCGCATCCCTAAAGCGAAATAACTTGATTTTAATTTTTTGTGATTATTTAGTTGATTTTAATATAAAAATTAAAGTGGTTTTATCTCGCTCCAAGGTATGAGACAGAGGAGAACCTTGTCTAGGTTTCCAGAAAGTTAATTACTTTAATTTGAACAAATATTAATTTAAATGATTTTTTATCCAATTCAAATGTATTCTTACAATATTAATTATAAAATTTAGCAAATTAGAATTATAGGTATTCCAAATGATACATATATTCTATCTCTACTTTTTAATTTATAAATAAACTAATTTATTTTTATTTTCCTTTTTTTTATTTATATTTCAAAAAGTTTTTTAAATAATAAAAAATTTAAGGGGGGGGAAGTTTCCTGCACCGGTTTATTATAAAAAAAAATTTTTAGGGAAGTTTCCTGCACTTTTTTTAAAAAATTTTTTTTAATAAAAATAATATTTATTATATTTATTAAGAAACTTTCGAACTAATTTTAATGTTTTAATTATACTTAATTTATTAATCAATAAGTCAATTTTTCTCTATAGATTTCAATATCTGACATAATTTATCTGATATTTGTTGGTTTTTGCATCTTAGCAATTATATTGTACTCTCATTTTTCAAAGTAACTTTAAGTATAGTTCCAATTGTTATTGAAATTGTAATTCAATTTATTATGTTCTTTCAATACCTTTATAAAGTTAGACTATATTTTTTGAATTACTTAAATGATGTATAAATATCCTCTTAAGGTAATATTTTTGAAGTATAAGTGAATTTTTATATTAATCAAAATCGATGTCTTATTAAATTAGGTAGAAGTCTTAAAACAATAAGAATAGAGTAAACATATGCAGTAGAGTGTATATTGGCATTAGAATATCACAAGACGCAATCTATGAATCGATCTGAGAGATTTCCACTGTGATCTTGGGCGGATATACGCTCATAAGGCGCGGATATCCGCGCAATGTATCTTAAAAAACTCCACTTCAAACGACATTCGTCTGAATCCACTTTCTTAATTCAGGGACCTCTCTAGGCATTAAATGCCCTCATTTTTAATAATTCTTAATAATTTCTATTAAATCTGAGGGTTTAATTTTAATTCTTAATATAGAATTAAAAGTTTTAAAGTCAGATTGATTTCTCTTTAGAGAATTTTGATTACAGATAAATTATTAAATTAATAAATTGCGTTAATTTAATAATCCTCAGATTTAATAAAAATTATTAAGAATTATTAAAAATGAGGGCATTTAATGCCTAGAGAGGTCTCTGAATTAAGAAAGTGGATTCAGACGAATGTCGTTTGAAGTGGAGTTTTTGACGATACATTGCGCGGATATCCGCGCATTATGAGCGTATATCCGCCCAAGATCACAGTGGAAATCTCTCAGATCGATTCATAGATTGCGTCTTGAGATATACTAATGCCAACATACACTCTACTGCATATATTTACTCTATTCTTATTGTTTTAAGACTTCTACCTAATTTAATAAGACATCGATTTTGATTAATATAAAAATTCACTTATACTTCAAAAATATTACCTTAACATTAGTGAGTCATAAAAATTTTTAATTTTATGATTTACATTAAATTTATTAAATTTTACATAAAATAAAAAAAAGTGCAGGAAACTTAATCGAGTGCAGGAAACTTCCCCCCCCCCCAAATTTAAATCTCAAAATTGTATAATTAAAATTTTTTATTTTTATTTACGAGTATTAGATGACTGGCAAGATAGAATTAAAGAATTGGATTTATAATTTACACATGGTTCTCTACTGGAAAATGGGGAGAGATATAGAGGCTACCTACTCGACAATAGAAAGTTACTAATAATTTTATATTTTATAAAGCATGGGCCAGGAGTCTCAATTAAACCCAAAAGTGGTGACTACAATATATTATAAGAAATCTGGCTTAGATTATTTTATTTTATACTGGGGAGAGAGAAGGTATGGGCTTGCAAATGGTCAGGGAAAGAAAAGATTTGCCGATGGTGGTGGTTGGTATGAGGGTTAATGGTTCAATCATTAATAAACATCCATTTGCGATTAATTTTTATTAATTTTTGTTCTTTTAAGAATGGATGGCGTCATGGAATTGGAAAATTCACCTCAGAAGATAATTCCACATACACAGGAGATTGGTTTGAGGATGAAAAGCATGGCAAAGGCACAGAAACATTTGTAGAAGGAGATGAGTGCACAGCTGAGTATGTTAATGGGAGCAGATAAGGGAAAGGGAATCTTCACTTTTAAAGGTATAGGTATATATGAAGGGGAATTTTCAAATATAAATAAGTACAATATAATTTGTTTAATTCGTGGACGACTAGATTATCATAAAAGCAAATTATTAAATTATATTAATTAGATACAAGGATTTGGAAAAATTACGAATGATAATGGCTCTAGTTATGAAGGATATTTATTTTTATTTTATAATAAAAGAAATTAAATACAATGAATATTGGAAAGAAAGCTAGATGAATGGATAAGGTAAATTTATAGATGAATAAAAACTTCAAATCTTTAATGAGTTTTAAATGTGTTTTGATTGATGAGGGTTATGTTGAGGATAAGGGTTTATTTATGTTGGAAAGTATCATTTTCACTCTAGTAATGAAAATATGAAAGATTTTTATCATAATAAACCCCAAAACCCCATGAAGCTAAAATACGAAAAATTTAGAGTATTTAAATTACTAATTATAATTAAGAAATATTACAAATTATTTTGTTTAATTATCATTTGCAGCTTTCAATTAATAATAATAATAAATAATTAACAAACTAATTTAAATAAGGAATCATAAATTTAATCATTAAATTAAGTGATTATATCTTGAATTATAATTTATGAATAATAAGATAGATGAATATTCTAAAATTTTTTGTAATCTAGGTTGCTTACTGCTTTATTTATGCTGTTTATATATTCATTTCTTATCTTAGTAAAGTGAGTAGTAATTTCATAGAATTATCATTAACTTATATTTTGATTATAAATATCAAAAACATTTTTTTCGAAAACTCATACAAAGTCATACAAACTCATACAAACTCATACAACTCATACAAAATCATACAAATTATTTAATCAAAGAATTTATTCAACTATTTATTAAAATCGAATACATAGTTTATTATTCAATAGAACAAATAAAGATTAAGCGTTAAAGAGAAATTATACTTTTAAATAAAGATAGCTTTAAATATAAAAAAGCTATTGTTTTAAGCTTATCATTATAAGCCTCATATCCCAAATTTTTATCAGAGATATCTTATTTGTTTACAATATTGAAAATTCCTAAAAAATATACCTTTTAATCATAATTATATTTCTGAGTTCGAAAATACCTATATTAAGACTTCATTCAAGTGTAATTGTTGCTTTACACAACTTTAAATTAAAATAATTTTTCGCATAAAATTTTCTCAAATTTATCTAATATAGAATCTCAACCTTTTTTAAGGCTTTTATATACATTCCTTTACATTTTATTCATAATTTAATAAAAAACCTTCGTTAGTTAATTAATTTAATAAATTAGAAAATTTTAAGTGATATAATTAATTACATTCTATATCAGTAATTAACTACAGAAACTTAAATCTAAAATTATTAATCAAAAGCGAATTAAATTCAACCAAATCTAATTACTTTACATAAGATTCACTTTAGCTTTAAATTAAATAACTTTAATGTAAAGAAATTATATCATAAATTTCTTTTTTCCAATATAAGCAGAAAAGATTAGAAATTTTTCATAATTTTTCTATATTTCTAACAAATTTTTAAAAAAATAAAATATATAATATAATTTATATTAAAAGAAGGCCTTCAAATTTGATACCAAAATTCAAATAAAGATTTACAAAATTAAACTTATAATTTTTTTGATTTTTTTCCTTTCAATAATTATGCTGGGCTTATAAGCCCGAATAATTTGACCTTATAAGCTCATAATAATAATGTTAAAATTCTTAAAATAAATATGTTCGATATAGATAGAAATCTGAACTTATAATAAGCAAATATATTAACCTATTATTGTTGAGTAAAACACTTGCTTATTAATTTTTAAAATGTTTTATATTTCTTAATAAACTATCCAAATATCAAAAATAGCTTTAGAGCATATAAATTTGATAAATTTTTAATAGAATAATTAAAGGAATGTTAATTTTACATAAAAATTATGATTATTTAGATACTTATAATAACTTAAATAAAAGACATTTAAACAAATTATGTTGTAAAAAGAGTCTTTATAACTTAAAGTATCTATAAAAAATAAATTCTTTTCAACTATTTATAATTATAACTCTTATAAAGAATTTAATAAAAAACCTAGTTTAAGTATTTATGTAAAAAATAAAAAATGGGCTATTAATTTTTAGTTAGAAGTTTTATATATTTTTCTCAAATTACCCAGGAAATTTTATAAATTGAAATATGTAAAATTAAAAAATGAGCTTATAAGCCCTGCCAAATATAAATATAAACAAATAAATAATTTTAGAGTGCTTATTAGTTTTTAAAGATAGATTTGCTATTATTCTCAATTAATAATCATATAGATTTATATTTTATATATTTTACTATATATACAAATCTAATGCTTAATTTCTAAATGTATACTTATGATTTCATTCCATTTTTATCGGAGAGGGTTTATCATTTTTACTCAACTTAAATTTTCACAAATCCACATTAAATGATAGCATTTTCAATAAAAAGAGATAAGTTTGAATCTCATTTTACTACTTACCATTTTTTCATATGTTATTACTTTTTATATTGTTTTTATGAAGTTGATGAGTATTTCAATTAAAAAATTTAGCATTTTTTCAAAACTATTTTATTAAATTTTTATCAAATAGTATTTTCAATTAAAATCTATAATTTCCCTTATATGATCTTATTATTTAAAAATATTTTTGTGCTATATAAAAGAATTTGGTACCTTTAGTATAATTTTAAAAAAATAATCATAAAGTGAGGGATTTTAAGGTGTCTGATGCATCCCATTATGTCGCTTTAAAATTATTAATGATAGATGTCAATCTTTAAATTTTGTATTTGTAATTTCAATATAAAATAAGACCTGATCAGTGTCTAGGCAGCTATGGTGTGCCACCAACTAGCTGGAGGAGCCTGGTTCGAATCCCCACCACTCTCAACGGTAGTCACCGGCGAAGGATCTATTGCCTCCAGCTTGACAACCGCTACATATGTATGCCTGGTCACTGATCAGGCTCTTAAGTCAGTGTTAACTTCTAAACAGCAGTCATGGAAAAACATTCACTTCATTATCGATTCTGAAAAACTCCAGATACAGCTCCTTGCACAAGAATGAAATTTTTTTTAACATGATTACTTAACTTACTAACTCCATTCACTCGTGTAGAAACCAGTTAAAATTTTTAGAGTAGCCTCCTCTCTCTTATTCCATTCTATGAACTCTTACTCTTCCATTAGCTTTCTTCTAAAGTCTATCTAGAGTTAAGCAAAATCTACCTAGTCTTAGAAGATCCTTCTATATTGGAGTTTGACTGCAGTTTTATCCACAAACACTAGTTCAGGATTCTCATAAAGCACCCCTATTATTTCAGTTAGACTTTTCGCTAATTCTATATAGAATTTTGACTTCCTGAGCCTGACAGAAAAAAAGGTAGTCATCTAAGCTATGCAACTAAAGACAGCTCTAAAAAATTCAACTGGTACCACAAGCAGTGATTCATCAAGTTCAAATCTTTCAAAAAAGATCCGAGTTTTTCAGTTAAAGTAGGTAAGTATATATGCAATCAGATATTAAAATTTGATTATGGAACAACCAATTATGCTTAATCGTTCTACTTTTATTTTAAATCAGAACTCTCTTCAATAATCACTCAAAAAAGATATTTAAATAACTGTCCCGTTTATAAATTATCAAATTTTTTTTCATACATTTGTCAGCAATTTTCAATGAAATATGCTTAATTAATTATGAATAATTCATAATAGAATTAGTTATATTATTTAAGGATTAAGAACAATGTTTTTTTAATTTAAAAAAAAATTTCCCAAAAATATTTATTAAAAATTCAACAAAAGGCATAAAAAAAAGATTAGATTTATATCCTTTTGGAACTATAAAATAGAAAATGATTTTTTTGAGATTCATGAATAAGCTTAGTAAAGATAAAAAATAATTTTTTTAAAAATAATGCATTAAAAAAGTTTATAAAAAGCTGGGGAGGATTAAAGAATCTGCCACGAATGGTATTTTGACCTTATTTATTTTTTAATTTAATTTATTCATAATTAGAAAATAGATAGGTCAACATCGTCAAGACTTGATTTTAGAAAACTAAGCAACTCGAATTTTCTTAGAGGTTTTAATCTTAATGATTACTCAAATTCAAAGTGATTTATTTACAAATTAATATATCACCTTACCTGAGTTATTTACTTATTTACTATAATTATAATCACATAAAAAGTATGGAAATTTTATAGGAAGTCAAAAATTTGTAAAGATAAATGGAGAAATTTGCAAAAACTAGGATTTCCTTTTTAACCAATTAAATTTCATTAAATTATTTCTTAATTTGTTTATATTAAATTAGAACTGGTACTAAATCAGCCTGATTTTAATTGATTCCAATTTAATAGTAAATAAATTAAATTATTGCCTAGTTTTAAAAAAATGAGGTTTATTTAAAATTTCTATATAAAGATTCAAAATTTAATTTAAACCAAGTATTAAATTATAAAAAATATATTAATACCAAAACATTTAAAAATGGAGTATCTAAGAATTATACGAAGATTTTTTCATAAAATTTAGCTAATTTAATTAAATAAGTAAAGCAAGCAATTAATGGACTATCATTTAAATTTTCCTAGTGTACAATTTTTGCATTACATTTATGTAGATGTAGCGATTTTGAAAAATAAAAGTATAAAAATCTCATCCATAAATATAAATAATTTTATTGAATCTAACTAAAAAATGAAATAAATAAAAAATCCATTACCCCCAACATTACTATTATCAATGAAAACAAATATAAATTTCATTAAGAGGTTTTGAGGTTTTGAATATGGGCATACTTACGAAGGGAACTTTGTCAATGATGAACAAGAAGGCTTCGGAATTATGATTTGGACTACCGGTGAAAAGTATGAAGGTCAATATAAATTTTAAATGTTATTAGAAATCATTAAATAATAGATATAATAGTAAATGGAGAAATGGATAGAGGCATGGCGAGGCTTGGTATACAGACTCTGCAGGATAATTAGAAATTGAATTAAATTTTAATTAATTGTTATATAACGTAAGAAGATGTTATTTGATAACGATGAACAGATAAGAGTACTAGACTGATTCCAAATTACTAATATGTTTATTTCTTTGATATATTTATATCACTTTTTATAATTTTATCCTTCAAATTGTAGCAATCATTGGATTAACTGTGCTTTTATATTTGTTAATTAACGAAGTGAAATTCGAAGAAATTAATTTATAAATATATAAATAATTAATAATATCTTAAGCTCAGCTATGGATATATGTTCTGTCCGAGACCCCTCCATCCTTTCCCTAGTCTTTTATATGAATTTTTTTCTAGAACACTCAAATCTCGTCCTATATAAATAAATAATTTTACTTATTTTATTGCTTGATATTAATAAATTAATCTTGACATCTTACTTTTGATAGTTTTAAATTACATACTACCTTTTTTTAATATATCAAAATATGATAAATTTATGTTTTTTAATTTTCTAAAAAATAATTATTTTCATTTTTTTATCATTTTCAGCACGTCCGTTAACTTTTGAACTTACGTGTACACATAGGAAATTTATTATTATCAATTTAATTTTGACTGTCAATAAGTTACTCTATCAAATTTATAATTTTATTCTACAATTTTTACTATGTAATCAAATTTGGGCCTAAAATCACGAATTTAATAACTAAAAAATGCTTTTGAAAGTGCTCTGAGATCATATGACTTTGAAAGATTATTGATTTATCATTAAATTAATAATATATACGCTTGATTTTATCATATGTTTTGGGTCAGTTTTCCCCAATAAATTTATCTTTTAAACTTCTAATATCTTGTCCAGAAGCTTGTTATCATTTATAATTGATGTTAGAGTATCAATGATCATTGATATCATTTTAAAATTAATTTATCTTACATTTTATTTTAAAATATATATATCAGTGATACTCTAACATCAATTATAAATGATAACAAGCTTCTGGACAAGATATTAGAAGTTCAAAAGATAAATTTATTGGGGAAAACTGACCCAAAACATATGATAAAATCAAGCGTATATATTATTAATTTAATGATAAATCAATAATCTTTCAAAGTCATATGATCTAAGAGCACTTTCAAAAGCATTTTTTAGTTATTAAATTCGTGATTTTAGACCCAAATTTGATTACATAGTAAAAATTGTAGAATAAAATTATAAATTTGATAGAGTAACTTATTGACAGTCAAAATTAAATTGATAATAATAAATTTCCTATGTGTACACGTAAGTTCAAAAGTTAACGGACGTGCTGAAAATGATAAAAAAATGAAAATAATTATTTTTTAGAAAATTAAAAAACATAAATTTATCATATTTTGATATATATATAAAAATGATTTGAGTGGAAATGCTTTGATTGTTATGATAAGATATTATTCTGACTATTAGGCTATATGTATTAACTATTAATGGAATTTTTATCATTAAGAAGTTAGTTGATACAATAAAATGTTCATATAAAGCGTTGAGGATGGGGTATATCTAAGGGTCTAGGTCAGAACAGATATAATAAATTATAGCTTTTATATACCTTTTTTATATATGATATCTATCAAGATTAGCATTTAATCTCAGCAGAAGAAGAAAAGATACAAGATTTACAGTAAATATAAGCTGACAATAATCAAAGTACAGATTTATTAACAGAAATAGTAAATAGTGGAAGTTTAAATTTGTAAAAATAAACTCATTTTTTTAATGACAATGAACCTCACTTTACTAGCAAAGATTAGAATATCACAGCTTTAGATGAAGTTATTGATTAAGAGGAGAGTACGCAAGATTATAAAATAATTTCCAAATTAAATAAAAGTCATTAATTCAATTTATTCTATTGAAGTACTGACAAAAAATTTATAATTCAAAAATATTGAAAAAAAGCTACAATCTATATAAATAATTATATAAAAGAATTAAAGATTTGGGAGAAATGAGAAATAAATGTACCAACAACCAATTATATGCAATTAATCTAATTACAAGTTTTACTCACTAATTAAACTACTAATCAATCTCTTCTAGGATAACTTTCACTGACTCTTGATGCACTTGGGATTACTTGCCTCGTCTGATCTCCTCGGCCTACTGCTTGATGTTCGCGGTGTACCAGGCAAGGAGCTTGTCCGCCTACAGGGTCTCGCACTGCTTCACGAGGAGGGTGAGGATCTTCTCTGGGAGCAGGGGCCTGGCGAAGATCTTCCTGAGGAATGTGTGCAGCTGGTCTTCGGAGTTCTCCTACATAAGTTGCAGCCGGTCCTGTATCTCAAGGACCTTTGACTGGGGAGTGAGCTTCTTGTAGAGGCCGGGGTTGCTCTTCTTCAACGATTGCTCGATGTCCTGCTTGAAGTGTTGGAGATCTGAGCGTGCTCCTGTTACCACCTGCCAGTGCCATGCCATGAGTGCCTCAGCCTCGTGAGCTGCGGGCGCCCCTGATCTTTTCATGACTTCGTGGACTCTGGGCAGCTCTGGAAATGACGCGAGGTGATGTCTGTACTCGTGAATTAGAGCTAGCTGATCTCTGACTTGGAGGAGGGACTGCATGATATTGGCCTCTTCCTGGGAGCTGGTGGTCTTGTCATCCTGAGAATGTTTTTATCTCTTAGCCTCTCGAATCATCTCACCCTTGATGTTGCGAACTGCCTTTGCTTCTATCTCCTTGCGACTGTCACTCCTCTTGCCTAACTGCTGCTCATCATGTGATGTTCTTGGCTTTGGTTCCATAGGTTCACAGGACGAATTGCGATACTGGCGACTGCCCTCTCGTTGGAGTTGTTTGCGGTCGCATTTTCTTGTCATTTTTCTCTTGCTCTTGCATGCTCTCTTTTTGCGATCTCTGGTATGGATAGCATTTCCTGTAAGAATTCGCTCCCACTCTCTCATGAAAGCCTTCATCTTTTCTTTTGGAGGGTTATCTTTGACTAAAGCGCTCAGGCCCAAATACTTGACACCTTTCAGCCATTTGTTTGCAAGTCTGTTGCATTTCTCGACTGGGATAGGCCAAGGCTCAGCACTGTCAAGTATATGCCACTAGTTGTCGACCTGCGATTACTCCTGCATGTAGTTGCTCACGGGTTTCTTCCTTGCCATTCTCCTTGACAGTGATCTCGTCCATCATCTGGAAGAAGAAGCGTGTGTGTTTCGATTGAGCTTCAAGATAGCTGAAGAGGCCGCCATGTTTGCATGCCTGCACATCTCTAAGAACTTGTCCAGTGATCACTTAAACCATGTGAGGACTGAGCCAGTATTTCCTTTGGTGATCGTAGATGAGGTGCTTGAGGTTCTTGAGAGAGTATCCATGCTCCCACCTCGCTTCAGGCTCTCTGAGCTTTGCCATGTGTGTTCTCGAGAGGTACAATTGCGTAAACTTGGAGGCGACATCGAACAATGGGCCTCCGACCATCATGTTCACTGCGTGAATAAGACAGGCGTTGAGAGACTGGTCCTGATAACCTGGGTGCCAGAGAGCCTCCTTGAATAAGTCGAACATTGATAGCTATTCGACGTCTGCTGGGTACAGTTGAATCTGTCCAAATGTGTTGAGAACTTCATCCAACTTGCTGTTTGAGAATTCTTCTCTGGTCTCTGCTTTCATCGTCGAGTAGTCAATCTCATCTACCTCGCAGAAGCCTGCGATTTCAGCTTTCTTTTTCCAGTTCCAAAAGTTTTTGTAGGAGGTCTCATAGTCATCGAGAGGGGCAAGAGAGTCCTCGCTCTCTTCATTTGAAGAAATAGTGAAATGTGTAGGGACGTCACACTCAACTTCTCTGTCTGCAAGCTCATTCAGAATGGTGGCGAGTGATCGTACTTGCTCAGGAGAGAAAGTGGCAATAGGCGCAATTTTGGTTGGAGTGGGTTAGCATCCTGTAAAGCACTGAGTAAGATCCACTACCTCAGGAGAGACATCTTGAACAACAACAGGGTTTGGGGCCTTGGTGCGACTTCCGTAGAGCTTGTTCCATTGGACATTGGAGAGTAGTTGGGGTTTATGTTTGTCAAGGTAGTCATCCACCATCTTCTTAGCTCCAGCGCCTTGACAAGCTGAGTCGAGAATCCAGTCACGGTCAGCATCGTTGTACCCTTGCCAACTCACCTGCACCTTGAGCACTCCGTCTTCGAGTTTAGCGTCGTGAATAGCAGCGAGTTGATGGAGGTTCTGCTTCTTCTTCCTCCTTAAGGTCAACACATGCTTTCTGGGCTTCCTCTATTTCTTGGGTTGGGGTTTTGGTGCCATGTTTTGTCTAATTAAATTCAAATGTTTAAATTAATATATAATAAAGAGTCGTTAATTTAGTGTAATTAAGCGGTATAAATATAATAGGTCTGATCAAAAATACTTACCTCAAATTTTCAACATATGATTTTTTGCGAATCAGTATTGCAAACGATGACAAAAAAGAATTTTTCTCTTAAAGGGGTGGCAGGGGCACCACGCGATTCTCCATATTTCATTTTACGGAAATGGAATGTCCGACTCAGACATCTATCCCAGGGGCCGAGATAATTCAAGATCATTATTGGGGTAGAAATGTTGGGCTGAATTATGGAAATCTTGAATACCATATCAACTTGGAAAGTTTTAATCAGACATTCCTCAAGCTCAAGTGGTCCAGGGCCGCGACCAGGGTCCTCTGGAACTCGTGCTGAAGCCAGTGCCTGTCCATCTGCGAGATTAGGAGGGCCAGGTGTGCGATGTACTCGCGCAGTTGCTTCCTATAGGGGTTACGATAAGTGAGATTACTTAGTGGAAACAGGATATTAGCATGGATTGAGATCTGCGCTCTTAATTTGACGAAATACCTTCTCTACAGGGGCCATCGTAAATTAGTAAGGTCCAAGAAACAAGTAAGGAGCATTGAAGTCCTTAAGCATAGAAGTCGTGTACGAGGCCCGGTGATAGGGAGCATTGTCGATCAGTATGATTGTTTTGCTTCGCCAGTTGGGGTTTACAGCATTCAGGTGGTCAAACAGCTTGGTAATGAAGTGAACAAAAGTCTAAGACGTGGTATAGCCATGAGAAACTTGAATGAGCATGTTCCCAGTACTAGATGCGGCTGCGGTCACGGTGACTCGACTCATGCGTTTGCTGGAAGACTACATTGTGTGGACATTAGGAGGCGCCCATGAATACTTGCGGTAGTCTGTGCACTGTATGATGGCCTCATCGACATTAATTATCTCTTTGCCATCGCACAAGCCACTAATGAAGGCACTGGCTGCAAGCTGTCTTTGCAGCTTCGCCCTCATCTTGTTATGGTTAGGAGTCAAGGGGTACACTTTGTGATATGTAAGGTGCAGGTCTCGCTTAAGGAAGGTTTGCAGACTGTGACGCGAGATATCAAAGCTCCTGTATCTATTGATTTGCCACTGTAGATTCTTGATGGTCACCACAGACTTCTAGTCTGCAATGGCTCTCTTGATGAAGATTTGGATATCTGAAGGAATCTCTTTTGGTCGCCTGCCTCGTTTTACCACTACTCTGGGATCTATTTGCTATTCAGAATCTTGAAGTACTTAGAGTACCTTGGACTTGCCTATACCAATGATGCGTGATATCTTGTAGGGCAATACCCCTTGATCACAGAGGAACCTTACCAAACGATACAGGCAATGCTACTCCTGTTCTCACTGCCTTTCATCATACCTATCTTTAGCCTAGCGGAGGTCATTAGTGAAGCAAGGAAAGCATACTGAAGTTGGTTTATCTATGACTTCATACTTAGTGAATGAGTCTCCCTTTTAAGATCCCAGCACCTCCTCCATAGAGTGGTCTTCAATGGGTCCCTGTAAGCCATTGTATATGGTAATGTCAAGGTCTGGAAAGACCAAGGCCCGGGCCCTCTCTGCGAGTGCATGTATTTAGTTAGCAGAAAGAGCACTGTCAAGTGCACTATGCAATGTTGTGAGCGTCTTAGCATGAGCCCTTGGATCATATGAATGGCTTAGATCCTCATCCAGAGCATTCTAGCATACCTGGGCAAACTGATGGTTAAGCTATTTCAATTGTGCCTGGGTATGAACAAGTATGGCGACCTCAGCTTCATCTGAAAGCCTAGTGGTAATCAAGGCTGTGGCTATAAATTCAGTGTCCTTTTGAGACTTTTTATTTCCTCTTTGCTCTACTAAATCCTCCTATAAGTTCTCCTCACTGAATCCACTAGAAAGGGGTTTTCACTTTTTGATCTTGGCGTTAGGAGCTATAGACGCCTCGCCCCCATTACTCTCTAAGTTCTCCCAATAGTTGCTGTCGACTCCCTATGGTGCCCGATTCTCTTTCTTTTATTAGGCAGTGGTATTCTTATTGCGAATTCTCATCTAATATTATAGTATATCAATTACTCCATGAATCTTCCTAATAGTTTATCACAGGAATCTTGAGGCACCCTATGCCTCACTCAAGATTCTGGAAGTAATTCACTCATTATAATTACTAAAAGAATGTCGTAGCAGTAGCTGAGTTTTCTTGATGTGCAGACCAAGCTTAGTAGCAAGAGGGACATGCATCTCTTCTTGACCTAGGATGGGGTGGCCCATCTGCCCAGCCTGAAGCAGACGAACTCCTACTTCCTGAGCGCAATTATCAAGGGTGAGAAGAATGTAAGGACTCATGTTTTGTTTTCGTTTTACTTACCAATTTATAGTACATTCGAAGGGACCATGTCAAGGTGTCAGCTATTCCATTCCATGAAGACCTCACAGTAAGAAATCTCCTTGACATGGCGATGCAGTATTAGGATGTACTCCAGTTCCTCCCAGACCCCAGGGACTGGAAGAAGATAGACCGGCAATGGTTATGGGATGTACTGAACACGGTCATACCCGACCAGCTTAAGGAGCGAATAGATACTGCTCTTTAAAAGAGGAGTGCTCGCCAAATTGAGCAGAGGCAGCTCAATGTGAACATGAGGCCCGAGTTCGCTGATGCCCTCGCAAGGTGCATGAATATACCCTGTAAGAACTACTCTCTTAATTATATTTCCATCAGAGGGCAATGGACGAGCAGTGTCAATGCTGAAGCAAACATCAAAGCGTCGACGCACCCAGGAAGAGCTTGAGGAGATTAAGGATGAGGAGCGTCTGTTGCGCCATGATAAGCATGACTACATGCTCCAAGTGAAGAGACTCAAGATGGATCACAACCAAACACCACAGTAGAGGCAGCTGCCACGAATGATGAACTCCATGAGCGAAAATAGATAGCCGATGCAGCAGCAGGAAGGCCACCCATTGCAGTCACAGAGTCTCAATAAGACCCTATTCAACATTTGAAGTAATTCACTGGCATGGATTTAAGGGAAACTTGGGTTCATGCAGGCATCATGATTTTGAGGCTAACGTGCAAATAGACCATTCCCCCACCATCACCTAGGACATTTTGTTTGACTTATTTGATCGTCCCAATTTTATAAGCATCATTGCTTTTACTTCCACATCTAATTTTTCACTCACCAGTTTGTCGAATGCTGATTATTTCTTACTTTGCCATCCATTTCTTAGGGGTTTGAATGAGTAACTATACGAAGCTAGATTAGTATACTCGGGTTTGTTTTAATTTGCAATTAGTAATGGGTACTTAGAGAGAGTATAGTGATCATTTTTGTGTGCATGAAAGTGTTAGAAGTAGAGTGTTTTAAGTTTAATTATTTGCTTAACGTAAATTAAATAATGCAAGCTCACTGTAGGTACTTTTCACTATCTGCATGCTGTATACTCACTCGGGACAATCACTAGGCTACCCTATTGTTGACTCCATGCTGGTCTCCTGCCTCTTATCCCCCAACATCGTTCTAATCGTGCCTTGAGAGTGTAGCTTCTGCAGCAACAAGACTTTCCAGAGCACTGATGTCAAGTTCGTTGTGCCTCTTAGCTAGTTATGGTAATTGTAAGCTAGTGATGTGGGGTTCTTCTTGAGTATCAACTTCAAGGAGTGATTAACATACCTGTTCGCTCTTGGGATTATCGGTGAAAATGTCATGATCTGACATGGCCTTCTTGGTGTTCCTATGGTATTAGTACTTTAAGCAAAGCTCTTTGTTGAAGACTATCTCGCGACTATCATCATCCTGCAGCAGGAAGGCTTGCGAGGCCATGATTGCCTTTATGTTGCTCTCTCCAATGAATGACACATGAAGGGGGTTCGATTGCAGCCGCTCACACTCCAGAAATCTTTCAATTTCTTCAGGTGGGGAGTCCAGCCATGAGGATGCGATTTTGACTGTGGAGATTCTTACATAATGCCCATTCAACACGTACAAGGCGTGGTGCTCCAACTGCCGCATAACCTTCAGAAGGCACTCCATTCTGTAGTTGACCTACCAGCTCGTCATCGTCTTCTCCTTTCCCAGAGCATTGTGCGAGTCCACAACTTTTGGTGCATTGTTCTTGAAGTCCAGACAGGCATTCTTCACAATCATCTCCAAGCATAAGACTTTGGCCAGTTTGAGGTCCTAATTCGCAGCGAAAGCATGCTAAGTGAAGCTCTCCATGCCTTCCAATGTGCTGTCGATGGTGTCATACAGAGCTTCCTGTTGTTAAAGAAGGAAAGCAATGCTTTTCGATGTCCGCTTGGGCTTGTTTAGATTGGAGGACACATTCTTGAGCAATCTCTCCTTCTTTGATATCTACTTCTGGGCAATGGGGTCAAGAATGTCCTTCATATCAAGCAGCTCCCATTCGTTTGGCAACCGCTCCTGTGAAATGAGTTGGTGATTTACATCCTGCTTTTTTGATTTCAGAACCTGGCGCCACTCTTAGATCATCGCCCTAAATAGCTTGATGAGTGGAACCTTCCAGTCGTCTGAACCATCATCTAGTAGTTTGAGGTTCTTGAGTTTCTTCATTATTGACGACATTCGACTACGAAGACCGTTAGTAGAGATGAGTGTTTTAGAAACATACTTGGAATAGATCATGTTGCTTTTCGTTATCTATACTGCCTCAACCATCTTCTGGGCTTGAGTATGCCCTGCAGTTGGGATTGAGAGTGAATCTCCATGTGGTCTTTGAAGTGAATACGCATTGGTGTAGTCATTTTGTTTAGACTCCTCCACGCAATAGTTTGAAGCAAAGGTATGTGATGTCTCCTTTGTAGCTTTGTCAGGATTTCTAATAGGGATGCGGCCTGAGCCCCCAGATTAGTCCATTCCCCACAAGGTCTTGTACACCTTCTAGGTCGTAGTATTGCCACCATTAGCTTAGCGTGTTTAGTTGCTTGAATTCATTCTATGTGTCCTGGCATACTCCCTACTTGCATGGACCAATCTCAACGTGCGCTTTGAGAACTTATTCGTTTGGAGAGTGTCCTTAAAGAGCCTCGACATTTGCAAGGACATGGCATCATGAGTCGAATTTAGGAGCCTCTCTACCAGGGGACGCAGCTTGTTAATGGCAGTTGAGATGTAGCCGTTAACTTCTGGCTTCAATAGGCAGTACATAGAATGCTTTTAGTACATGGTTCTTTGAAACATCCTTGACCTCGCGAAGTGATGCTAACAGCAAGAGTGATTCCTTGCCTTATCTTTCAGCCTAGACTCTCGAGACCTCTTGATGGCATCCAATCCAAGCATGATCAGGTTCACCTGCTCTCTGTGGGCTTCCTGCTCCCTCCTCTCAGCAGCTGTAAGCATGGACAGGGTCATTAGATAGTACTCCTAGAGATGCTTTTGGTCTCTAGACGCCCTCACATACATCTCCTGTAGTTGAGTGTCCGTCAATCTCTGAGATTTCCTCTGGGGCAGAGATTGGTTTCCTAACGGTTATCTGTGTTTAGGTTGGCAGTTTATTACTTATTTCTTTTTTTTTTCGATTTGTTCTAACAGGTTGTTCAATTTCTTGCTCAGATCTGGAGACAAAGCACCCACGATGGGTGCCCAGGTAGGGGATCTCCACATCCTCCACCAGGCTTAGCTGAGGGCTTCGTCTCCAACTGATCTCTCATAGTATGAATGGGGCTCACATCTGAGATGGTTTTAGTGGTTGCAATTGTCATCTTCTACCTTTAGGTTTCCATAGGGCCCCCACCTCTGACCTCGGGCGTGTCTGCCCTATTAGGTAGTGCCGTTCGCGATCGCAAGGTCTGATCCATCGTTTCATCGTTTCCCCCTTCGCACATGTAGGTGCTTTCTGTTGGAAATGTGAGGTTTCTAACGGCCGCCCGCATCTCAATGCTGTGCTCGACGATCTCCCTGTGGTGGGTGGTGACATTGTCGCCGAAGATGGTGGCCACCACGTCGTGAATCTCTTTCTTTGATCTCTCTCCAACGGTCATGTTGTCCAGGAGGCAGCGCAGCCTGGCCTCGAAGATGGCGGGGTCGAGGGTGTGAGTGGGCGCGAATTATGCCTGCATCTTGGGAGAGAGCTACTGCATGTCCAGCTCTGGCGTTTAGGATGAGAGGAAAGGTATTATGTCATTCGACACTCTGTTATCAGGGCTCAGCATCAGTACAGATGGGATTGGGTTTTATTATAATAATTAGTAGAGTATATTAGGAATAAAATTTAATCAAATCAACTCATTAAATTTGGTAGCTTTTTAATTTGTGAAGGCCCCCTATATATATATATATATATATATATAT
>ARYC01017637.1:0-59107 GCA_000711775.1 Oxytricha trifallax | reverse complement strand
ATATGCCACTAGTTGTCGACCTGCGATTACTCCTGCATGTAGTTGCTCACGGGTTTCTTCCTTGCCATTCTCCTTGACAGTGATCTCGTCCATCATCTGGAAGAAGAAGCGTGTGTGTTTCGATTGAGCTTCAAGATAGCTGAAGAGGCCGCCATGTTTGCATGCCTGCACATCTCTAAGAACTTGTCCAGTGATCACTTAAACCATGTGAGGACTGAGCCAGTATTTCCTTTGGTGATCGTAGATGAGGTGCTTGAGGTTCTTGAGAGAGTATCCATGCTCCCACCTCGCTTCAAGCTCTCTGAGCTTTGCCATGTGTGTTCTCGAGAGGTACAATTGCGTAAACTTGGAGGCGACATCGAACAATGGGCCACCGACCATCATGTTCACTGCGTGAATGAGACAGGCGTTGAGAGACTGGTCCTGATAACCTGGGTGCCAGAGAGCCTCCTTGAATAAGTCGAACATTGATAGCTATTCGACGTCTGCTGGGTACAGTTGAATCTGTCCAAATGTGCTGAGAACTTCATCCAACTTGCTGTTTGAGAATTCTTCTCTGGTCTCTACTTTCATCGTCGAGTAGTCAATCTCATCTACCTCGCAGTAGCCTGCGATTTCAGCTTTCTTTTTCCAGTTCCAAAAGTTTTTGTAGGAGGTCTCATAGTCATCGAGAGGGGCAAGAGAGTCCTCGCTTTCTTCATTTGAAGAAATAGTGAAACGTGTAGGGACGTCACACTCAACTTCTCTGTCTGCAAGCTCATTCAGAATGGTGGCGAGTGATCGTACTTGCTCAGGAGAGAAAGTGGCAATAGGCGCAATTTTGGTTGGAGTGGGTTAGCATCCTGTAAAGCACTGAGTAAGATCCACTACTTCAGGAGAGACATCTTAAACAACAACAGAGTTTGGGGCCTTGGTGCGACTTCCGTAGAGCTTGTTCCATTGGACATTGGAGAGTAGTTGAGGTTTATGTTTGTCAAGGTAGTCATCCACCATCTTCTTAGCTCCAGCGCCTTGACAAGCTGAGTCGGGAATCCAGTCACGGTCAGCATCGTTGTACCCTTGCCAACTCACCTGCACCTTGAGCACTCCGTCTTCGAGTTTAGTGTCGTGAATAGCAGCGAGTTGATGGAGGTTCTGCTTCTTCTTCCTCCTTAAGGTCAACACATGCTTTCTGGGCTTCCTCTATTTCTTGGGTTGGGGTTTTGGTGCCATGTTTTGTCTAATTAAATTCAAATGTTAAAACTAATATATAATAAAGAGTCGTTAATTTAGTGTAATTAAGCGGTATAAATATAATAGGTCTGATCAAAAATACTTACCTCAAATTTTCAACATATGATTTTTTGCGAATCAGTATTGCAAACGATGACAAAAAAGAATTTTTCTCTTAAAGGGGTGGCAGGGGCACCACGCGATTCTCCATATTTCATTTTACGGAAATGGAATGTCCGACTCAGACATCTATCCCAGGGGCCGAGATAATTCAAGATCATTATTGGGGTAGAAATGTTGGGCTGAATTATGGAAATCTTGAATACCATATCAACTTGGAAAGCTTTAATCAGACATTCCTCAAGCTCAAGTGGTCCAGGGCCGCGACCAGGGTCCTCTGGAACTCGTGCTGAAGCCATTGTCTGTCCATCTGCGAGATTAGGAGGGCCATGTGTGCGATGTACTCGCGTAGTTGCTTCCTATAGGGGTTACGATATGTGAGATTACTTAGTGGAAACAGGATATTAGCATGGATTGAGATCTGCGCTCTTAATTTGACGAAATACCTTCTCTACAGGGGCCATCGTAAATTAGTAAGGTCCAAGAAACAAGTAAGGAGCATTGAAGTCCTTAATCATTGAAGTCGTGTACGAGGCCCGGTGATAGGGAGCATTGTCGATCAGTATGATTGTTTTGCTTCGCCAGTTGGGGTTTACAGCATTCAGGTGGTCAAACAGCTTGGTAATGAAGTGAACAAAAGTCTAAGACGTGGTATAGCCATGAGAAACTTGAAAGAGCATGTTCCCAGTACTAGATGCGGCTGCGGTCACGGTGACTCGACTCATGCGTTTGCTCGAAGACTACATTGTGTGGACATTAGGAGGCGCCCATGAATACTTGCGGTAGTCTGTGCACTGTATGATGGCCTCATCAACATTAATTATCTCTTTGCCATCGCACAAGCCACTAATGAAGGCACTGGCTGCAAGCTGTCTTTGCAGCTTCGCCCTCATCTTGTTATGGTTAGGAGTCAAGGGGTACACTTTGTGAGATGTAAGGTGCAGGTCTCGCTTAAGGACGGTTTGCAGACTGTGACGCGAGATATCAAAGCCCCTATATCTATTGATTTGCCACTGTAGATTCTTGATGGTCACCACAGACTTCTAGTCTGCAATGACTCTCTTGATGAAGATTTGGATATCTGAAGGAATCTCTATTGGTCACCTGCCTCGTTTTACCACTACTCTGGGATCTATTTGCTATTCAGAATCTTGAAGTAATTAGAGTACCTTGGACTTGCCTATACCAATGATGCGTGATATCTTGTAGGGAAATACCCCTTGATCACAGAGGAACCTTACCAAACGATACAGGCAATGCTACTCCTGTTCTCACTGCCTTTCATCATACCTATCTTTAGCCTAGCGGAGGTCATTAGTGAAGCAAGGAAAGCATACTGAAGTTGGTTTATCTATGACTTCATACTTAGTGAATGAGTCTCCCATTTAAGATCCCAGCACCTCCTCCATAGAGTGGTCTTCAATGGGTCCCTGTAAGCCATTGTATATGGTAATGTCAAGGTCTGGAAAGACCAAGGCCCGGGCCCTCTCTGTGAGTGCATGTATTTAGTTAGCAGAAAGAGCACTGTCAAGTGCACTATGCAATGTTGTGAGCGTCTTAGCATGAGCCCTTGGATCATATGAATGGCTTAGATCCTCATCCAGAGCATTCTAGCATACCTGGGCAAACTGATGGTTAAGCTATTTCAATTGTGCCTGGGTATGAACAAGTATGGCGACCTCAGCTTCATCTGAAAGCCTAGTGGTAATCAAGGCTGTGGCTATAAATTCAGTGTCCTTTTGAGACTTTTTATTTCCTCTTTGCTCTACTAAATCCTCCTATAAGTTCTCCTCACTGAATCCACTAGAAAGGGGTTTTCACTTTTTGATCTTGGCGTTAGGAGCTATAGACGCCTCGCCCCCATTACTGTCTAAGTTCTCCAATAGATGCTGTTGACTCCCTATGGTGGCCGATTCTCTTTCTTTTATTAGGCAGTGGTATTCTTATTGCGAATTCTCATCTAATATTATAGTATATCAATTACTCCAGGAATCTTCCTAATAGTTTATCAAAGGAATCTTGAGGCACCCTATGCCTCACTCAAGATTCTGGAAGTAATTCACTCATTATAATTACTAAAAGAATGTCATAGCAGTAGTTGAGTTTTCTTGATGTGCAGACCAAGCTTAGTAGCAAGAGGGACATGCATCTCTTCTTGGCCTAGGATGGGGTGGCCCATCTGCCCAGCCTGAAGCAGACGAACTCCTACTTCCTGAGCGCAATTATCAAGGGTGAGAAGAATGTAAGGACTCATGTTTTGTTTTCGTTTAACTTACCAATTTTTAGTACATTCGAAGGGACCATGTCAAGGTGTCAGCTATTCCATTCCATGAAGACCTCACAGTAAGAAATCTCCTTGACATGGCGATGCAGTATTAGGATGTACTCCAGTTCCTCCCAGACCCCAGGGACTGGAAGAAGATAGACCGGCAATGGTTAGGGGATGTACTGAACACGGTCATACCCGACCAGCTTAAGGAGCGAATAGATACTGCTCTTTAAAAGAGGAGTGCTCGCCAAATTGAGCAGAGGCAGCTCAATGTGAGCATGAGGCCCGAGTTCGCTGATGCCCTCGCAAGGTGCATGAATATACCCTGTAAGAACTACTCTCTTAATTATATTTCCATCAGAGGGCAATGGACGAGCAGTGTCAATGCTGAAGCAAACATCAAAGCGTCGACGCACCCAGGAAGAGCTTGAGGAGATTAAGGATGAGGAGCGTCTGTTGCGCCATGATAAGCATGACTACATGCTCCAAGTGAAGAGACTCAAGATGGATCACAACCAAACACCACAGTAGAGGCAGCTGCCACGAATGATGAACTCCATGAGCGAAAATAGATAGCCGATGCAGCAGCAGGAAGGCCACCCATTGCAGTCACAGAGTCTCAATAAGACCCTATTCAACATTTGAAGTAATTCACTGGCATGGATTTAAGGGAAACTTGGGTTCATGCAGGCATCATGATTTTGAGGCTAACGTGCAAATAGACCATTCCCCCACCATCACCTAGGACATTTTGTTTGACTTATTTGATCGTCCCAATTTTATAAGCATCATTGCTTTTACTTCCACATCTAATTTTTCACACACCAGTTTTTCGAATGCTGATTATTTCTTACTTTGCCATCCATTTCTTAGGGGTTTGAATGAGTAATTATACGAAGCTAGATTAGTATACTCGGGTTTGTTTTAATTTGCAATTAGTAATGGGTACTTAGAGAGAGTATAGTGATCATTATTGTGTGCATGAAAGTGTTAGAAGTAGAGTGTTTTAAGTTTAATTATTTGCTTTACGTAAATTAAATAATGCAAGCTCACTGTAGGTACTTTTCACTATCTGCATGCTGTATACTCACTCGGGACAATCACTTGGCTACCCCATCGTTGACTCCATGCTGGTCTCCTGCCTCTTATCTCCCAACATCGTTCTAATCGTGCCTTGAGAGTGTAGCATCTGCAGCTACAAGACTTTCCAGAGCACTGATGTCAAGTTCGTTGTGCCTCTTAGCTAGTTATGGTAATTGTAAGCTAGTGATGTGGGGTTCTTCTTGAGTATCAACTTCAAGGAGTGATTAACATACCTGTTCACTCTTGGGATTGTCAGTGACAATGTCATGATCTGACATGGCCTTCTTGGTGTTCCTATGGTATTAGTACTTTAAGCAAAGCTCTTTGTTGAAGACTATCTCGCGACTATCATCATCCTGCAGCAGGAAGGCTTGCGAGGCCATGATTGCCTTTATGTTGCTCTCTCCAATGAACGACACATGAAGGGGGTTCGATTGCAGCCGCTCACACTCGAGAAACTTTTCGATTTCTTCAGGAGGGGATTCCAGCCACGAGGATGCGATTTTGACTGTGGAGATTCTAACAGAATGCCCATTCAACACGTACGAGGCGTGATGCTCCAACTGCCGCATAGTCTTCAGAAGGCACTCCATTCTGTAGTTGATCTACCAGTTAGTCATCCCCTTCTCCTTTCCCAGAGCATTGTGCGAGTCCACTACTTTTGGTGCCTTATTCTTGGAGTCCAGACAGGCATTCTTCACAATCATCTCCAAGCATAAGACTTGGGCCAGTTTGAGGTCCTAATTCGCAGCGAAATCATGCTAAGTGAAGCTCTCCATGCCTTCCAATGTGCTGTTGATGGTATCATACAGAGCTTCCTGTTGTTAAAGTAGGAAAGCAATGCTTCTCGATGTGCGCTTGGGCTTGTTTAAGTTTGATTACACATTCTTGAGCAATCTCTCCTTCTTTGATATCTGCTTCTGGGCAATTGGGTCAAGAATGTCCTTCATATCAAGCAGCTCCCATTCGTTTGGCAGCCGCTCCTGTGAAATGAGTTGGTGATTGACATCCTACTTTTTTGATTTCAGAACCTGGCGCCACTCTTAGATCATCGCCCTGAATAGCTTGATGAGAGGGACTTTCCAGTCGTCTGAACCATCATCTAGTAGCTTAAGGCTCTTAAGTTTCTTCATGATTGACGACATTCGATTTCGAAGACCGTTAGTAGTGATTAGTGTTTTTGAGACATACTTGGAATAGATCAAGTTGCTTTTCGTTATCTATACTGCCTCAACCATCTTCTGGGCTTGAGTATGCTCTCCAGTTGGGATTGAGAGTGAATCTCCATGTGGTCTTTGAAGTGAATATGAATTGGTGTAGTCATTTCGTTTAAGCTCCTCCACGGAATAGCTTGAAGCCAAGGTTTGTGATGTCTCCTTAGTAACTTTGTCAGGATTTCTTATAGGGATGCGGCCTGAGCCCCCAGATTAGTCCATTCCCCATATGGTCTTGTACACCTTCTAGGTCGTAGTCGTGTCACCATTAGCTTAGCGTGTTTGGTTGCTTGAATTCATTCTATGTGTCCTGGCATACTCCCTACTTGCATGAACCAATCTCAACGTGCGCTTTGAAAACTTATTCGTTTACAGCGTGTCCTTAAAGAGCCTCGACATTTGCAAAGACATGGCATCATTAGCGGAATTGAGGAGCCTCTCGACCAGGGGACGCAGCTTGCTAATGGCAGTTGAGAAATAGCCGTTAACTTCTGGCTTCAATAGGCAGTATATAGAATGCTTTTAGTACATGGTTCTTTGAAACATCCTTGACCTCGCGAAGTGATGCAAACAGCAAGAGTGATTCCTTGCCTCATCTTTCAGCCTAGACTCTCGAGACCTCTTGATGGCATCCAATCCAAGCATGATCAGGTTCACCTGCTCTCTCTTGGCTTCCTGCTCCCTCCTCTCAGCAGCTGTAAGCTTCGACAGGGTCATAAGATAGTACTCTTAGAGATGCTTTTGGTCTCTAGACGCCCTCACATACATCTCCTGTAGTTGAGTGTCCGTTAATCTCTGAGATTTCCTCTGGGGCAGAGATTGGTTTCCTAACGGTTATCTGTGTATAGGTTGGCAGTTTATTACTTATTTCTTTTTTTTTTCGATTTGTTCTAACAGGTTGTTCAATTTCTTGCTCAGATCTGGAGACAAAGCACCCAACGATGAGTGCCCAGGTAGGGGATATTCACATCCTCCACCAGGCTTAGCTGAGGGCGTCGTCTCCAACTGATCTCTCATGTCATGAATAGGGCCCACATCAGAGATGTTTTGAGTGGTTGCAGTTTTCAACTTATACTATTAGGTTTACATAGGGCCCCCACCTCTGACCTCGGGCGTGTCTGCCCTATTTGGTAGTGTCGTTCGCGATCGTAAGGTCTGATCCATCGTTTCATCGTTGCCCCCTTCGCACATGTAGGTGCCTTCTGTAGGAAATGTGAGCTTTCTAACGGCCGCCCGCATCTCAATGCTGTGCTCGACGATCTCCCTATGGTGGGTGGTGACATTGTCGCCGAAGATGGTGGCCACCACGTCGTGAATCTCTTTCTTTGATCTCTCACCAACGGTCATGTTGTCCAGGAGGCAGCGGAGTCTGGCCTCGAAGATGGCGGCGTCGAGGGTGTGAGTGGGCGCGAAGTACGCCTGAATCTTGGGAGAGAGCTACTGCATGTCCAGCTCTGGCGTTTAGGATGAGAGGAAAGGTATTATGTCATTCGACACTCTGTTATCAGGGCTCAGCATCAGTACAGAAGGGATTGGGTTTTATTATAATAATTAGTAGAGGATATTAGGAATAAAATTTAATCAAATCAACTCATTAAATTTGGTAGCTTTTTAATTTGCGAAGGCCCCCCTATATATATATATATATATTAGTACTAGTTTAATTACTTAAAAGCTACCAAATAAATTATAATAATAAAAATACAATATTTATTTTGAATTTGAATTTAAATTAACAACTTCCTTATCTCTATTGATTTCATTCTTGTATATGAAGAATATTTTTTGAAAAAATTATATTGTTATAGAAAAAAGTTCCTTTTTAATAATTTAAGAAAAATTTATTCCTTTATAAACTTAGCTTTAATTAACTTTAAAAGAACCTGAGAATATTTACTAAAATCAAAAATGAAGTGGGATTATTCAATTTCACAAAAGTCCTCATTTAATTTTTAATCAGAGTTGTAAAATTTTTTAGACTGCTGATGATCCTTAACATCACTGTTACCAGGATTTCTCTGACCGTGTTTTTTAGTGATAATTATATATATAATAAATAGAAATCAATTATCCCTTTACATTAGATGACAAAAATATATTATTGTAGGGTTACGACCTACTAGTATGTTGGGAGTATATATCCCGACCAATTCCGGTACCCCGAGATCATAACAGTATCTGTCATCTGTTTTTACGGGATAAGTGCTGGATCTTAGAGCCTCCTCAGAATACGTCAGAAAGGTATAGGGGGATCTTTCAACAAAAACGCCGACTATACGATCATGTATGTCGTATTAAAAACTACTTGGCACAAATATTTCTCATCACATTGGGGTAAGAACAGGAGAAATAGTACTAGGAGCAAGGGTCAGACCGCTCAGACCCCAGATATTGCTCTACTCACTGAAGAAATAGGGTGCAAAAACTCTAAAAACAACACTTCAGTAAGGTATCAACGCGGGGTTTTTCTCCCTACTAGGCAGTATATCGCTCTGGTAGTTAAAGAGGCTTTTACCTGCATAAGGTTCAACAACTAAAAATCACCAAGGATATGAAATCAGCATAAATCCTGAAAGTGTTGAATATATAGAAGTTAAGGCTCAATCACGACACATAGTTCTGCGTGATCCTATGTGACCCACCGAAGGATTGGGAAGAAGACAAACTTTAAGAAACTAACCATCCATCTGGGTAACAAATCCTGGGAGCCAAACAAAAAACTCGGTCTCCAATACAGGACATCAATGGTAGCGAGAAAGGGAAGAAAGAGCATAATGATTACATATTCCTGGTTGGTTTAATCCCCAGTATTAATTTCTGTAAAGCATTAAATAATAATAATAATAATATTATTGTAGGAATACATTCAATAATGCGAAATTAATTAAATCAATAATTTATTAAATTAGTGCCAGTGAATGTTTGCAAAATTGGACTATATTGGGCTCATTCAAAAGAAAATATAAAATTAGCTTTACTTTAATATTAGTGGTACTATTTTATCTCATCCTAGAATGATATATCTTGACTTTAATTTAAGGACAAAATTTAATGAATTTAGATGTGTTAAATTAAAGTCAAGATATATCATTCTAGGATGAGATAAAATAGTACCACTAATATTAAAGTAAAGCTAATTTTATATTTTCTTTTAAATGAGCCCAATATCGTTTAAATTGGTCAACTATAACTGCCACTAATTTAATAAATTATTAATTTAATTAATTTCGCATTATTGAATGTATTCCTACAATATTATATTAAGTTAAGATTCAATATTATAAAATTAATATCAATAAATGTCTAAATTTAATGAATAACTTTCATAAATTGCTTTATTAAACAAAATCTAAATGAGCTGGATTTATTGGCAGTGTTTTATGTAAAAATATTATCATTTTTTAATTTATGTAAGAATATATACATAAAGATAAATTAAGAGATTAAAATTCTTATTATATCTTCGAAAAATGTTATTTAGTTCATTGATACATTTCATTTTTATACCTAATAATGAGATTTAAATTATTTGTTTCAGCTAATAAATTAAACATAAATATTTTTTAAGTGTTATGTGTTTGGATGACTAAATATATCTTAATTTGAGATAAGCTGGCACTACTCTGTTATTAACTTTCTATTTTCTAACATAAAATTTGATTATAAACCGTTATCACCTTTTTCATCTTTATTTATAAAATTTATTCATTTTTACTATAATAATTTGCTTATTTAAGTTTTTAAAAATAAATTAATTTAAACATTTTGTTTTATTGAATTACATACTTTAATTATTTGAATTTATTATATTAAACTTATTTAGTTAATATTGATGGTAGTTTCTATAAATTTAAGCATAAATAAAAAATTTTATAATAAAAACGATTATTTTATGCAAATTAAAAATCTTAAATAAATAATACAGGATTTAATTTTTATTTTTTAACCAATAGAATTGTATAAAATTAATTTCAATTTAATCTTTTATGGTTTATAGTTGCTATTGCAAATTATGATTAATTCGTGGAAAGTTATCTGGTAGGGAATAAAAAAACAAAATAATAAAAAAAAGGAATATTATAGCGCTAAAGGCTGTTATGAATACCTCTCATGTTTTATGATTATACAATATATTTATTATTATAATTATTAAGGAATAGAATTTGACATAATATATTATTTCATTCAATTTTATCAATCATTAAATTATATAGTATTTTGCTTATATTCTATCCAAATAATTACTCATTATCTAGATCGAAATATGTGTTTAAAGTTGTTATTTTATTCTGTATAGTAGAAGGTTATTTTTTTATTTCATTAATTTGAATAGAATCATAAAACATTTATATTTTTGTTTCACAGTTTTCCAATTTAATTAATTTTATTCTGAAAGAAAAAAAGAATCCCAAACTCAAATTTAATTGCTGATTTAAATCATTATTTTCTTAAATTAAATTTGATATAGGAGAAAAATATTTAACTAAAGTAATTTATAATTTATTTGTATTCTTTTAATAATAAATATACCAACAATATAAATCGTTCATAAAATTTTGAAAATCTTTTATTAAATAAAAACCTATCCTTTAATTTAACAAATCAAATTTGCCTTAACATTTTATCAAGTTTATTCACATCTATAAAAAAACAACGTTAAAAATATGATAAAAGCATAAGGTCTTAAAATTTTAACATTTTTATTAAGAATTGTCCATTTATAATATATTCTTATTTAATTGAATTGGTAAAAATTATAACGATTAAGGATTTATTTTATTAAATGCCTAAGTTATATACTATATTATGTAATCTTTTTTTCTCGATATAATTTATTGACTATATATTAAAACTTTTTTGTAAAGATAAAAATATTAAATTGATTATTGCGTTGTGAGATTTTATTTAAAAATTGCAGGGATTTTGTGCAAATAATTAGACTGTTCTTAAACCTGCCTATCTATTAATTCTCTCTGTTCTCTATTAGATTGTTGGTTCAATTTCTTATATATTGATAACATATGAATTTATATTTATATACAACTCAAAAATAAATTAAAAAATATTTTATTGTTCGATTATTCTTTAAGTTAATAGTTGGTTAAGTTGTTGTTGTATTAATTTTAAAAACTAGTCATCACTTTATTATCTAATTGATTTATTTTTAAAGTAAAATAGAATACTTAATCAAATATTTTAAATTAAATACTTAAGGTTACATGTCTGGGTTGCTTAAAAATAAGTTTTATTCACTATATGTATAAAACAATTTTTAATATATGCTATAATTATTATCTTTATTAAGAATACTTGGGTGATTTCTCTGAGATTAGAATTATAATAAGAATACAAATAAAATAAAAAACTTTAATACTGCTTCTTGAAATACGAATATATAAAGGATATAAAATTTGAAGTAATAAGTAAATTATTAAAATACTAACTAGATTCATGATGCTTTTTAAATAAAATAAAGTGAATTAGAAAATTAATTTACAATAATAGAAATAGTAATAACAACAGTATTAATAGTAAATCTAAAAAAAAGTTTCATCTTCATCTTCATCTTCCTCCTCATCTTCATCGTCTTCATCACCAATATTGACTTCCTGTGCCCTTCTCTCTGCGACTTCCTGAAGTCCCTCTTCGTTGACGCCCTCAGTCTTGTCAGGTGCAACCCCTAGAAAAATAAAATGTTATATATGTTTTTTGTAACTTACATTTTTGTTGAATGACACAGAGCACTCTGATCAGACATGCTTTAAATTATTCATTTGTCTATTTTATTATTTAATACAATTCACTTTATTTAGAAAATTTCATGATTAAAAGATAATTGATCTCTGAGAGTAAGTAAGTTTTATAAATTAAAAATTTATAATATTACTATATATAAAATGTTATTTCTAATTATACAAGCTTTTTTCTTATTAGACTATTAATAATTTTTATTGTTAAATTTGTTTTTCATTATATCATTAAATTATTGAATTTTTGAATAAAGTAACATTATAATAATATAAAGAGGGAATTTAATCTATTTTCTGTGGTCCACCAAACGTATTTAAGTTTTGCTTCTAGTCCTTATAAATTAGCTATTGTCTTGGTTAAATATTCTCAAAATATTTATAATATTTATTTTAATTATTTTTAATTTTTTATTGATTGAGTTAGGGCTGGGTGAAAATCTAAAATTTTACTTAATCAGCTTGGTCTGGGTGAGAACTTTGTATGACACTTCGCTATTACTACTAATGATAGTAATTTTATTATTGCTGCTGAGGTGGAAGTATATAGTAAGTTTATTGATCTTGCCAGTTGCCTGTCATCAATTATTGATTATTGTTCATTAAGGAATCACTCAAAAATATAAAAATTAATTCTTAGATGGATATTAGTATTAAATTCACTCGAATTAATAAATTATCGAAGTTATTATTTATTATTATTTTTGAAGTTCCTCAATTTAAAAACAACCATTTATCTATAAATATAATAATTTTGAAAATATAAAATATTTATGAAAAGTTGTATTTGGGAAAAAATATTCATTCAGGCTATATATAGGAGGATATTCAAAAATTTCATAATTAATCATATAAAAACAATTAATAATACTAAATTATATATACTATTAGTCAGATTAAAGTCTTGTTTGTAAAAATTAGGCATATTCATGAGTTTCTAGTTGTCTCAAATATTAAGGTCTTCTGAAATTATGGTTAGTTAGAAGGCTTGGTTATAAATTATATTGAATTATTATATTTCTTTATTAAGTTTTTTATAATATTTATAAATGAATTTATTCAAAATTCATAAAAATTATAAAACTATTAATATTATTTTACTAATAAGTCTAAGAATTATTAAAGTTTGAGTTGAATTATATTTTTAGTTTTAAAGATTATTTTAGAAATGAGTTATTAATTTATTAATTAAATATAGATGATAATAAATTTGCTCTTTCAATTATTATTTTCTAATAATTTCAAATGAATAGAAATAAGTTTTAATACAAATAAGATTAGTCACATTCTTCTACATTTCAAAATTTTTAAAGGTGTATTTAAAAATATATCATTAAGTTTTTTTCTATTCCTCAGAGTCTTCAATTTTTGAATAATTCTTACTACATAACTCATATAATTTTCCCCATTAAATATTTAACCTGAGTATTTTTTACTATTTATATTTCATTTAACGTGATCGATTATTTAAATTATGATCTATTGAGAAAGTTTTAATTATTTAGAAATTTCAAAAATTATTTATAGTATGATTATAGCGTTTATATAAAAATAAGATTCATAAATGATATTTCAAATCATAATAAAGTGATTTTAATATAATAATTAATTTTAAATATATAATTAAAGAGCATTAAATATTAATTATTTAAGTAAATAAAGTAATCCTATGATTATATATTTTAAATTCGAGAATTTATTATATTTTAATTATATTGCTCCAAATATAGATAGGATTTACGAAAAATATATTATAGATTTAATCATATTATTAAAATATTTGACTACTTATAAAGCAATGAATAAATTGTATTTATTATTCTTTAGTAATTTAATATTTTTTAAAAAGAAATTTATCTCTAAAATAACCTCAAAATTATAATTTTAATTAAATTATATTTTTTAATAACATAAAATTTGAGAATTAGCACTTTAAAAAAGTAAATGTTTCAATTTTATTAAATAAATTGATTGGTAGAAAAACTTTATTATATTAAATCCAAACAATCAAATTATTAGTTTATAATTATTAAACGTCAAATCATAATTTTTTACTTAAAATTAAAAGAATTTTAGTAAATAATTTAATACGTTAATGGAGTTAAAACTAAAAACTAAGGATGATTAATTTCTAAAATAAAAGAAACTCTCGTCACAATATAAAACTTCCAGATCAATAGATAAAGAAGCAGAATTTATAAACATGGAATAAGCGACTCCTAATTATATATATTAAAAATTTTTAGTAACTTTAATATTTTTCTGCTTAAAAAATTCAGGAAAAATCACTATTTAAAAAGAAAAAATATCAATGCTCAACTTTTCACTCATGTTTACAGTATGAGTTTTTTCTTAACTACATTTATTTTGATTATGGATCATTATATTTTTTACTGATTTTCTTATGTATTTTATTTAAAATTTTTAAATGACTTCGATTTTTAAATTTTAAAAATTACAAAAATATCACAACAAGAACATGAATTACAAATAAACAGGATTAAATTAATCAGAGAATCTATTCATACCACACAAATGCTAAATATAGTTATTTTTTATATTTTAATGAAAAACATAAAGAAAATCAAAAATTTAATTTTTTCAAGTAATTTTTAATTATTGGCACACAAAAATTAAATTAATAACACTTATTTTTATATATTCGAATATAGCCCAATATTCACTATATCTAATAATGCAGTCTTTTAATCAGTCCTTCATAAATTTTATTTGAATTTGAAGAGTTCATTAGGACAGGTTTGAAACAAAAATATAGTGTACTTATTTTTCATCAACCTAACTTCATGCCTCAAAGTTTATAAATAATTACTTAAATTTAATAAATAATTTTATTTTAGGTTTAATTTTAAATTATTTAATAAAAGTCATCAGCACTTTCTTAAGACTATTTAAGTTTAGAAACTTCGGTTTGTTGCTATTTTTCAGATAAAAGTTAAAGGAACATTACTTTTTTTTCTTTTATATTTTAGTTTTAAATTTTTTAAGATTTCTCTAATATCATCTATATTGATAATAACAAATTTATTTCTCTCTCCTTCTGGTCCCAGTTCCATTTATAAACTTAAATTTCCTTCATTTATATCCTCTAAGCAATTTCCCGAATTTTTTCTCTGTTCCACTTTGGATTTTGTTTGAACTCCTAAGTTAGGACTCGTACTTACTCTTTTTGCTTTATTTGAAATTCATAATAACTCTTTTGGCTCTCTTTTTATCTGTAGATAACCTTTTTGCTCTGATCATTGTCAAAATATAGTCATAATTAATTATAAAGACATTTTGTGAATAAAAGTTAATGTTGTCAAGAATATCATTAACCTCATTGTTTAAGATTAAAAATAACATTTATAAAAACACTTGTTATAATTTATTGTTCAAATTTTTCTCGGATTTTAAATCCGGTTTATTTACCATAATTTTAAGGGTTCTCTTTACGTTTAAATACTTTAGGACTTTATTAACGAATTATTGTAGGAATATATTTGATTTGGGAAAATAAATTAAAATTAATTAATTAGAATATCAAAATCACGGCAGTTAACTTTGTCTAAACCTAGACAATATGGTACTTGTTCGATAGAGAATTAAAAATTAGCTGGACTTTACTATTGGAGGTTCCCCTCTATCGAATCGTAGAAGCGAGATAACTCAACTTTATTTTTTACATTAAATCAACAAAACAAATCAACTAAAATAATAGTCGAGTTATCTCGCTCCCTCGATGCGATAAAATAGTACCGCCACTAGTAAAGTCCAGCTAATTTTTAATTCTCTATCGAACAAGTACTATATTGTCTAGGTTTGGACAAAGTTAACTGCCGTGATTTGATATTCTAATTAATTAATTTTAATTTATTTTCCCAAATCAAATATATTCCTACAATATTTTGAGAATTGTCGTCTCTTGTTCTTAAATAATGCTATATATTTATATATAGTATATCTTGTATTTATTGATTTTATCAATTAATCATTATTTAAATTTTAATTTTAATTTTAATAATTCATTTAATTTTATATATGAATGTAAATAAATTAAAATCTTATTTTTAGCTTAATCCATTTTTTATTAAATTTAATGAGGTTAGTTAGGTTACAAAATTTTGGAGGAGCTGATCGTATGCTGACTAACACTTTTCTATATATGACTATCGGTATCATTATTTTAGGCTAACCGGAGAATATGAGGAAGTTTTATTTATAATTTTAATTTTAAAAGGGCTTATTTTATTATAAATATTTCTTTATGGAAATTAAAAGTAGCATTATGAATTTAATCTAATTTCCTTGTATAATTGTTGCAAATTATTTAATATGTAATGTTTTTAAAGTTGAGTTGTAGATGATGTTCTTTTTTCGTGGGAAGACTCCAAACTACTTCCGTGATAGAGACAAGTACATTGATGCTTAAATACTGAGGATTCAGCAGAAATATATTCAGTTTAGTTCAGGGTTCTGAATTTCTATTGAATTTTAATATTCATTTTATCATCTGCAACCTACACATTACAAATATATAATATATAAATAATTCACATTGGCAGCGGTTGCTTCATACTTTCCGGTTAATTTTTGTTCAGAATTAAATCCTCAATAGATAAATTAGTGAAATGGGTATATAATAAGATTTTGATATAATTGATTTTAATTTATACTTGAATTGAGATTATTTTATACAATTAGGGAATATTAAATTAAAAAAACTATTTGTAGATATAAAATTATTGTTATACATTGTGATATATGTCCTGTTTACTAACATTTTTTGTTAATTAAAATTTTTTATATATTTATTTTTTAATTTAATATTAAATTGAAATTATTTATTTGATAATGTTTCTATTTTTACACATCAAGAATTAAAATATATTAGGTCATTAATTTAATGTAACAGCCAAAATAATTATAGTTATGATAATGAAGTAACTTTTTATTTAATCGATCTTTTCAAAGCACTTTTCGTGCATATATATGAAAAAATGATAATAAAATTTATAATTAAAATTTCGTAATATATAAAAAAAAAACATAAAAATTAAAAACACTTACTTCGAGTTTACATTAACAATTATATTTAAGGTTTAAAATCGTTGAAAAACAACATTTAAACAAATTATAAGATATTGCATTATGACACAATCAATAACAATGTATTGACTAAATATATTTTGAAATGACTATGAGTCTGTTGAATTACATGTGGGGCTTACAGACTATGTTGATAGCCGTAGTTTATGACCCTGGAGTTGTTGATGAAGGGCTGAGGTGCTATCAATTAAGGTCCCATTTGTTGATTGTTTTAGGAAAAGATTATGAATTAAATTTATTCAATCATTAAAGAATTCAACCTATTTAAATATTTTAAAGATCGAGTGAGGCTGCTGACTCATGAGTACACCAGTATTCGGTAAGTTGATCAGTCAGATCCCACAATAATTTTTAGAAGTATTATACGTTATATATAAATTAAATAAATTTGGGAATCAGATTTCTGTATGAAGTTTAAAAATACTATGTAATTATATTTATAGATTTCATTTTAACAATTATATATATCTTAGGTAGAAAATATAATTGTTAATTCTTTATAATAATTTTTATTAAATTATATGATTACTTTTTTCTATATACAAACTTTATGAAAAATATTTATTTTAGGATTCTTTTTCCAGTATATTTAAGACTTGAATTAATTTTTAATATTTATAGATGATATTTATTATTTTTTTATATCACACATGTAATTGAAGCTACTTTTAAATGTATTAATAAATAATTCTATTTTTATTATGGATATATTATTAATATGATATCTTACTCAATAAACTAATTAATCAAATTTCTACTTTATTTAAATCTAAATTTTTCTTCTTCAAAATCTTATACTGGTTTATGAAACTATGAAGTATTAATTTTAATAATTATAATTAAAATCTTGTGATTTTAATATATATATATTTCAAACTTATTAACTTTTTACCCCTTTTATAAGCATTTCAAAAAGAATTATATTACTCATACAATAATATTTATGATTTGAGTGCTGTTTGTTATGGGTTAATCATATAACCTGAATTGGCATTGTTCACCATGATGTACTGAGGCTATAATCAAATTATAAAAATTTAAATTTTTATTATTATAGTTTGGATATTCATAGCATTTTAACTAAAGGCTTTTAAATTTTAAAGCTAAGACTAAAGAATTAATTCAAAATTTAATTTTCCATTTATTATATTATTTCAGTCTTCATTGTAGATATTTCTAAATTGATTATTCATATGTTTTTATTATATTTCTATCATTTACATATAAAGATGGAAGTTCATATTCTCTGTGATGTTAATCTCCATTAATTAGGATTTGGCAAATAATTAACCTAATTGTTAGATTTTGAACTAATTCTTCTAGTAAAATTTGCCATAAATATTTGGCTTTAGTATTAAAAGAAAAATGGCTAAAATATTTATTACCATTCTTCTTTACTTTTTAAAAATATGTTTCTTTGAAAACATCAAATCGTATAATAAGTGTGATTATTATTTTAAGCATTTCAATTTAAATTTACACAATAACTTAATTAAGTTGATGTATCAGTCTAATTAATTATTTAATACTAATTCTTAGTTAAATGAATTGCTAAAATAAGTTATTAATTTATTTAAATAATATGGAGTGTAGAGGTATGGTTGCTGGCTGCTGGAAGTCATGATAGGTATGTTTTAGGCCGAAGGAGATCCATAATGCTGAGTGTGATAAAACATGCTTTGGGCTTGTTGATTGTTTTACATTAGAACGAAAATTAAATTTACTTTAATCACAAATATTTTGATTTAATATTGGGAAAATTTATTTAAAATATAGATTCATTATATAAAAACAATTATTGATTATCTAATCATAATAATAATGTTGGATTATTGAGATTATTTAGTAATGATTTCTAATAAAACTACCAAAATTTGAACGAAATATAAATATAGTTTATTAAAATATTTTAGCTTTAGATTTACTGGTGATTAGAATATCACAAAGAATCACGAAAATATATAAATATTATAGTTTAACTAAAATAAATGGGGATTATAATGTTTTATAATTAATATAAGAGATTTTTTCATTTAATAATTAAGAATCTTTTCCCATTCAATAAATTATTTTATTCCTAATATTATTTGATGGAAATAAACAGCATTAACTTAGCATCTACACGTCATTCAATTTGGGCCTAATTAAATAACATTGGAATAGTAGAAGGAATATTTTTGACTCTCTTACTAGGTCTTGGCCTAGAAATCTATCAAATAATTGTAAATTTAATTAGGAATAGTAGTAAAAATTTAAGAATTAAGTCATTAGTTAATCCAGCAAGAGTCAATTTAGGGCTTTTCTAGAAATAAATAACTTCTAAGAGTGACAACATATTACAAGGATCAATATAAAATCAAATACAATTTTAGTAAAATTATGGTAAAAACTTGCCCTATAAAAGTCTTTAAACCAAAGCATTTCAACATCAGCGAATCGAGAGCTCATTGCCCTTGAATTTAATAAGGAACAACTCAATAAAATATAATCAGCAATTATTTGAGAGCCCAAGAGCAGAACTTTCCTCTGAGGGTGGTGATACTTATAGAATGAATCAAAGATCTACAGCTGTAGGTGACAGCGCATCTAATCTTAATTCAATGTAAAACACTCATTAGAAGAGAAGTAGTCTGCTTCATTTAGAAAAGACTGAAGTCATCCAAGAAGTAGAGAATTACAATTTATAATAAGAAATCGATAAATTAAAATTAAATTAATAATGAAAAAATGGAAAGCTATAGATGTTGACGCAGAAAGGGCCTGTTTATTCACAAAAAATGTAAGTTACAAAAAAGATATCTAAAATTTTATTTTTACAGATGTCCAACCTAGTACGAGCGGTGAAGGGACAAGACACATAATTCACAAAGTAACAGAGAGAACTGGTCAAGGAACTTAAATATGGAAAAATGGAGATAAATATGAAGGAGAATGGTAAGACAATGAAACTGTTTTTAGATTTTCATTTTTGTTTTTTGTAATAAGTTTTGATTTAATCGTTATTCGTATTCTTATAATCATCTATTTTTCATTTTATTAATCATAAATGATAATTAATCAGGTCCAAGAGGCAAGAGATTAGAGATAAGTTAGGAATTAATGAAGTACTTCAAGGAGCTGTATGAAACTATTGATAGAGCCAAGTTACTTCAAGAGAAGAAAAGTGAGAATTATGTCTTAAAGAGGAGATTAAAAAAAGTTTTAATTATTTTTAATGAGATAGTTTGATGATGGAACTTCAGACTAGATATTTATTTAACAAGATATAATAGGAACACTTCCAGAACAGTTCTTATATACATTCAAAAACATGACAACAACTCAGACAATTTGGAATCCTTAATGCTCAAAGTGCTTCTGCTATAAAATTGATGATGGAGTAGAAGTCATTGTCTCATTAGTATAGCCTCCTGTGTCTAAATAGTATTTATTAATGCAATATTATATTTTATTGTCAATGCTATCAGTTCGTGTAGTATTTGGAGCTTAGTACTACTAAGAATTTCCTGAAAAGCATGAATACATAGTAATTTTTTCAAATCGTGGAAATGAATAAGTTCAGAAAGAATACGAAGAAGAGTAGACAAACAAAAATTTTACAATGGTAAATGTTCATCTATCTGCTTACTGGCTTAAACCTATATTTGAGGAGGAAGGTAATCCTGAGAGCAAACTCATTGGCACAAGAATCTTCTTGGCTAATTAGACTGATTTCGGGAGTATTCCTAACTGGATCAAGAATAAGATTGGACCAATTGCTATCAACGATACTTGGCAATATATAGGCGTAAATTTTATTTTATTTTTTTTTGGTTTTATTTATTTTAAAGAAGTATGATATTGTTAATAAAATTTTTTTAATTACTTTTAGTTAAATGATTTCTCATATTTAATAAGAAAAATATTAACATAAATTATTCTCTTATATAATAACTATTTCTTTCATAGAGTTTTGCTTAATTGATAAATACAAACTATAATTTAAACGAATTAAATATATTTCCTATAAAAAGAAAATATGTAATCATTTATTCTAAAAGTTTTTTTAAAAATTAATTTCCTGCTACTTCTTCAAACTTTAATAAAATTTTTGATTAAAATTTAAAAGTTTTAGGGTTTTAATATCTTGCAAAGTTCAGTAAAAGTGTTGCTGTCTGAATATAAGCTGTAACATCTAATTATATAAATTGATTTACAATCGCAATATCTCTTAAAAAATGTAGCTAACTTAATGTTAATCCTAAATATTCATAAATCATCCAGAATTAAATTTATACTGATGATTGTTTATTTTTACAAAGATAATTATGTTAAATGATATGAAATTTCAAAGCAGACTTTCGAATGCAACAATAATATCATCTGAAAGAAGTGGTCTAAATGAAGCTAACTTAGCTTTAAGTTGTGATACTTGTGCTATTAGCTCTCTCAAAAAATTATAGAAAATTTATAATAAAATTAACAACTGGAAATCATTTGTAAACTTATTTAAAAGAAATTTTAGTATAAATTATAAGTTTTAAAAATTACCATCTTCAAATAATAAGCAAGTTATTCTCATCAAAATATATAAGATTCACGCTTATTTTATTGAATTTCAGTCTAAAAATTGCAATAAATAATGATAAAATTATTTCTGTTTTTATTAAATTGTGAAATTACATGCAATTCAAATATTTTTTTAAGTCATTTAGAATAATTTTTAATGTAAAACCGACTAACTCTCTCAAATTAACTGAACATTGAGTTTTGCCCTCACAATTTCTTGTCAACTTAATATCAAGAGCTTTCCTCTCGTACTTCTTCAGCTCCTCCACGAATGTGTTTTTCATCTAAAAACAAATAATTAAGCTTTTATATTTCTAATAAAGTGAAATTTATTACTTCAGTTAGGAAACTTCCATAAAACTTATTCCACTCTGAAGTCTTCAAGTCAGCTTGCTTGAGTATTGTTGGTTTTCCAAATATGTCTATTTTAGCTCCTACATGTAAATCCCAGCACTAAAGGAAAGTTATGATTCATAAATTATCCAATTATTTTAGATTTATTATTACAGTAACAATTGTGTTTTTGAATTTTTCGCATCCATAAAGTTCCTAAAAAAAAGCACATATTATGTATGTTATAAATGCCAAATAAATTTGTTATTTAATATAAATAATATAATGAAATTTCCTTAACATAATATTTAGTGTCCTTTATTATAATTTCATGAGGATTCCCATCTAAATTAAAAATGACTGTAATCATATTTTTCTCTTTATTCTCCAACCACCAACTCTCAAACTTCAAGCTTTTAATCTCATCTATGAATCGAATTTTAGATTTTTAAAATTTTAATGTGAAACTAATTCATACTTTTCTTTATCAATGAGTCATTAAGAGAAGAGATTAAATAAGTCTCAAAGTCTTTTCGTTCCTCTACCATTTTGGATGTTATTAAAAATTTCAATTAAAATTATATTCTAAAAATTAATAAGAGTCTTTATCCATTATTAAAGTTCAATTAAAGATAGAGTAAAATTATTAAATAAAGTAAGTTGATTACAAACAAAGTATGCACTCTGTCAAAATTCAGGGTAATATTGCTACCATATTGTTTGAGCTTGTTCTGGTAAATATTCTGGCCAGTACTGAGGCCTTAATCTAAACAAGTCTTCATTGAGCATGGGAAGTCTGTACTATCCATATAAGATAAATGCATAGAGACCTAGTGTTTTAACATACTAGAATATTGTCTTAATGGTTTGATTGCTGCCAATATCTTACTAGCCAGATTTCTATTGCTTTTATATTGTTGGATAATCGTATTTGTAACTCTTTTAGATATAGTAGTGTACTGCCACTGCGTATAAGAATATTTGAATTCTTTGAGAAGGCAAGAACAAGCTTTCAGGGATGTATTGGTGGTACTTTTCAAATATTCAGTCAAAATACTGCAAAAATCTTGAATAGCAAAATTCTTTAAATACAGAGAAATATTAATAATAGTAGAATATAAAATTTTTATAATTATTTATTTAAAATGTGTTTGATTTATTTTATTAATTTATATACTTTGGGACCAAGTACAAAAAGTTATTTATTTTTACTACTTGGTCCCACTAATTATATTAATAAATTTAATTAAAAGAAGTAAATAAATTATTTCAGATTGTATGATAAAAATCAAATTAAATTTCTAAATTTATTAAATGTGATTTATTTAAGTTAAGTAAAATGAATAAATTTTGAATAATATTCTAATAAAAGTAACAAAATTTTAAAACTTGTTCGTTTTTATGACTAAAATTATGATTTATAAAAGAAGTGGAGATTATGAATAAATCACATTTAATAAATTTAGAAATTTAATTTGATTTTTATCATACAATCTGAAATAATTTATTTACTTCTTTTAATTAAATTTATTAATATAATTAGTGGACCAAGTAGTAAAAATAAATAACTTTTTGTACTTGGTCCCAAAGTATATAAATTAATAAAATAAATCAAACACATTTTAAATAAATAATTATAAAAATTTTATATTCTACTATTATTAATATTTCTCTGTATTTAAAGAATTTTGCTATTCAAGATTTTTGCAGTATTTTGACTGATTATATACTTAAACCTCCACAAATCAGTAGCAAATCTATCAAAAAAGAGGACGTTATAGCCAAACATAAACCTATAAGGTGTGAGTAAACTCCATATATATGCTCTATTTTTCATTGATAAAGTGGCAACAGGCAATACGAACAGCAAGAAAAAGTGACAGTCAGTTACGATTGAAAGAACCAAAACAAAGTATACCAACTTAATAATGAAGCTTCTTACTGGTTTCGTGAACTTGCTATTTGCTGTAATTATTGCTCTAATTGGGTTAACTAAATACAAGACCACAAAAGTAAAGAGAACATCAGGAATGAGGTTCAAAAATTGCATAGTCATATAGATTGAAAATACATCCATATATTTCAATTAGATTAGAGAGTTACCATAATGATGGAATAATACTGCATCGTAAAAATGAACTGAAAGTAGAACAAGCAAAGGGGAAATGTACTTGAAGAATATTGAATGCTTAAAAATCGTTGGAATTCCCACTAAAATAAGTCTAAAATTTATTAACATTTGATTAATGTATATTTTTATAGAAAACCAGCAAGTAACGAGTACCACATATTATCTATAAGACTTTATCTCACTATCTAAGTATAAAACGGCCTAATATTAATTTTAGGAGCGCTTTCTGAGTTTTTATTTGATGATTATTGAAGGGAGTACATCCTAATTGTGATTCTTTTCTTTTAATCTTAGTCTAAAATGTTTGGATAAGTTAATATGCATCTCTTGTTTTTGTTTAGATGATAGAGTGTTGTTTTTTGATTTTCATACTCAGAGTACTCAAGAATCACTTCTGAATTAATAGGGGAGTATTCTTGCAGGCAAATTACCATAGGGAGTTAGGTATTCATATATTAAAAAATAAATGAAAAGTAAATTAATTATTCATGAAATTAACAATTTAAAGATCTCTATGAATAACAACTGAATTTGTTAAACTGAGGTCATATTCAACTCCTGAAAATAAGCTTAAAAGCTCATACTGATTCAAGAAAGATTAAGATTGGTGATTTTTAATCTCAACCTTAAATTGATGATATTTTTCAACTTTAAAGTCAACTTTAGTCGGAGTTCTCTTATCAAAAGATGGAGAATAATTTTCAATCTAATTTTACCAAGTAAAACTATCTTCTCTCTCTTTGATATCTAAGATGATAGAATCTGAATATTTTCCAAGTTTAATCGTAGCTTTGAAGTAATTCATTGGATAGTAATTTCTAATCACTTGACTTTCCAAAATTTATGTTGAATGATTGTATTAACTTAAAGAGTAGGCTTGAATATCGAAACGTCTATCGATAAGTCCGACCAATTCAATGTCAAAATCTTTATTGATGTAGAGTTAATCAAATTTAATCAATATTCTTGAAAAGTTTTAAATCGGTTCTACTACACTTGTGGATTCAGGATATCTAATTAGCTATGTTACATTTTTTATTAAATCTACGTGTTTAATATCTGTTTTGATATTTGAAGGAACTTCAATTATCTAATAGATTTCTTTTACTGTTTGCTTGAACAACGGAAGTTTTTTAACATCGTCAATTGCTGTAACAAGCTTGATTATGCTGGGTGAAAAGACGTCCATGAAATATTTTTGAAAGAGAGGACTGTTGTGATCTAAACTCATAAACAAATTTTTCATTTCATTCAGCAACAAATAATGTGTATACTTAAAGTTTAATCTTTCAGAAAATTTAGCTAGATCAATACGAACCATTCCATCTCTAGTACCAGCATGCAAATTCAAATGAAAAACATTTTGTTTTAGATAATCCATATTTTTAGGATTTATCTTGAGAATGTTTTCAAATAAATCGCCAATATCATTATTGAAATATTAAGGACTACCGCCACTTACTGGTGAGCAGAGATTGATCATGCCCTATAACATTTCGACTGGGAATCCTTGATTTTAACTTGCTACGTAATTTACAAGCCCGCCCATAGAGTGTCCTATCAAATTGAATCTACCGATTTCTCCAGCTTCAACTAGATATCTGATACTCTCGCTTATAAATTCAGCTTCAATCTCAACCACATGTCTTGAGAAAGCACTTCCCATTTCAATTAATTAGAAGGAAAAAGCCCTCAACTCATAGAAAGTATCATTTTGAGCTTCATTCAAGGTTATAGTATGATTAAACAAAGAGTTAAAGATGTCAGTGATTTGAAGCATATCTCCATTAGACCCAATTGTTATAAAGAATGACAATGGAATGTGTTTAGTGCGATTTCTCAGGTTAAACAATTTGAGATTTTAAGCATCTACGGTAGCATTGTCATACTTTTTACCATAGTCCAAAACCTTTACTAGTTTGAAGAAATGAGGATGATCGTTTAATCTTTCATATTCTGTGCCATTTGGAAAATATACCTCTTGACAGTATTTCATGGATTCCACTAGGAAGTCAGAGTTCTGCTCTGGATAAGCTATGAATAACGTTGAGTGATATAGGCATGTAATTCATAAAATTACTATTTATCTTTTTGTTATTTTTTAATTAAACAATTAAATGACTATCATTAACGCTACCCATACACGATTTGAAAATATCATATTTTTTAATTAATGTAATATAGTAAAATCCCTCTTTAAATGATTTGATATTTTTTAAATAAGCAAATATTACAAAAGTTAATTTTTAAAAGTATTTTACAATTCTAAATTTAATGATAAATTTTTCCAAATAGTAAGCTCACATGATTTTGTATTTTTATATTATAAATTCTAAATTAAATAGAAAAATTTTAATTTTGTAAATATTATTTTTGTGATTAATCCCTTACAAAATATTTTCATCATTAAATATGAAAAAGTATTCTTAAGAAATTAAAAAAATGCAATTTTTTATTCAAAAAAGAAGCGTTAGATTAAAAATCATTAATTAGATGATTTCAATATTTCGATGAATCATTTAAATTTGTTATAATATCTTGAATGTCTATTAAAATTAAAGCATACATCTATTTAATTTACTTTAGCAATCTTAAAATATATTTTTACTAATATATGGATATTTAGATAATATTTTTGGTTTTATTTTTGACTTTATATATGCTAATTATATCAATAATAAATCGAATATATATTTTCAATTAAAATTAATTGGTTATTATTTACTTGTAGAATTAATGGGTGAATTGTTTAAGCTTACTGGATTGGTTTTAATGATGCCTCTACCTAAATTTCTCTTAGATCTAAGTTTATTTATGCTCTCATCAATTACCTCAAATCTCTTCAATTCTTTTCCATAACTTGATTAATCCAACAAAGGCTGTAATTTAGGATATTTGTCACGATTTTAAGCAGGAATTACATCCCATTCTTTTAAGAGTAAATTTATTGAATTATCTTAAATTTCTAGTTTATTGCTTAATTTTATTTTTTAAATATGCTAAACAAGGTTTTTAGATGTGTTATTCAAAGGTAAGATGGGCATTTTAGGTGAATTAGGTTGTGAAAAAATCTAGTTTTCGTTGACTTTAATAAGGGCAGATAGATTATGCTATCGTTTTTATCTGAATTATTCTCTCAATTGCAATCTAATCTACTTATCTTCCTAATTCTATGAGTTATCGTTTGCAAAAATAAATGGTTAATTTTTAACACTTCTTGGTTGTGAAAGGGATCTATCATTGTTATTGCTCTACTTTAGCAATGGAAACTTAGGTAAGAGCTTTTATTTATTATCATTTTGCAAGTTATTAATCATCAATAACTTGCTGTTCTTACTTTTGCTATTCAAAAGCTAGGGACTCAGATTTATATCTCTGATCTTTGTTAGATATTTATTGTCTCGTAATCCAATGTCATCAATAATAGCATCACTTAAAAAATGCTCAGATTGTTATATCATCTCGTTTTATTGCTCTTATTAATTTTATAAATCTTGTATCTTACTTTTTAGATCTTTCATTTTAGTTCTTAACGCTCGTGTTTAATGACTAATATTTGAATTATTTTCTAAGATTTCATTATATTAATTGCTTTTTGGTTATTATAACTATTTTAATTAAAATTGGACGGTTTTTAGCTTTCTATGTTGGTTTTCTAACATAGTTTCATATTTATGTTGGTAGAGTTAGGTTATTAATTAGGAGAATTAGGATTACTCTAGAGTACTTGAATCAAAACTTTAAAATTTATGAGTAAAACAAATAACAAAATCGTTATAAATAATCTTCGTTGTTACTTCCTCTAAAAATCAAAGACAAAGTAGAAACTATTAAATATTATTTATTCAACTGAAAAGAATTACAGAGTTTTACATAAATTTATTTAAATTAATAAATAAGATCTAAAAATTACTCTATTAAAACGTGAAAAAAATTAAGGATTTAATCTGGTGCTACTTTCTTATATATCTCGGACACCTTTTATGGGTATAAATTATTTATACCAAATAATAAAATATCATAAAAAGGGTTAAAACTGAGCTTAAAATCATGAAGGAAATGCATAAACTTATTTAAAGTAAGTATGTTACAAGAATTTTCTATATTTTCAAAGGTCTAGTTATTATTTAGATTTTAACTTTATTTCGAGTAGTGCTTAAATATCTTATTTAATTTAAGTCGGTAACCATTTTATAGGTCTTTTTACTATAAGCATTAATTTTTATCCTATTTTTGCTATTATACTTAATCATAGAACTCATCGTATATATTGAATATATTTGACTCTTCTTATTTAAATTTATCATTAATTTAATCATTGTTATCTTTAAGAATTTCTTCTTAAAATATTTTTAATTATTTTTATTTCTTGGTAGAACCAGCCTCAGATTTATTATAGATTTAGTCATTAAGTACTTATAATTGGCTCTTCAAATCTAAAATTAGATCTTATAATTTTTATCTGGTTTTATTATCTGATTCTGGTATAATTATTAATTTATCTTCGTATTACTATATAGTTTTAAGAAGCATTTCTTAAGCTGTTAGATTATCAGAAGTTGGATTTACAAATTCTTAAACTATACTTTATTGTAACATTAGGGAAGTTTTCTTTTGTTTTAGCACTTTAATTGAGCTTTTGTCAAAGATTTGTAGTTCTTTTTCATACTCTAAATTCTCGAAACTTGGATTTAGTTTGTGCAATATTTAAATCTCAAAGTCCCTCTTTAAATTTTGAATTATGTCATATTCACTATTTAGTTTTGGAAGTTAAATTGGAATTTTGACTGGTCCTTCATTGGCATTAGCAAAATAATTAGCTTTTCTTCGTTCTGCTTTTATTTTTGGCAACACTACTTCATTTTCCCACTCACGATTAATTTATTTTTCTCTCTCATCTTACTCAAAAACAGAGGATATTATAGGTAGTTTAATAGGTTGTTGCCAGGATTCTTTCTTTGCTTTAGAGATCTCTATATAATTGTAAACTGCTTTCTGAATTGGAAAAGATAAGGTCTGAGTCCACTCTTATTCTTCTGACTATTCATAAGTAATAAATTCGAAAGCTGCTTTAATTTATTGAATCTCTTAAGTTTAAGTCCAATCTATATTTTATTCGTCTCTTATTTCAATCTAATTAAAAATTGGGTGCCCTTTTGGTATTTTGACAGTTTAAGTCCACGAATCCTGAATATATTTTTCACTCTCGATATACTCACAGACACTACCACATTTTAGAATTTCTATTTCTCTTGTCCATTAAGAATTTTCTTATTTTTGCATTTCAAGAATCTCAAAAGCAGGATTTTACAAATTTGGTGTTGTTAATTCTTATTCCCAACTAGTTTCTAATTCTTAACTATTAAGCTTTATAATATCGTGCACTGCCAAAGAAATAGGCAATTCTATAGTTCTTTACCAATTAGTCCTCAATAAAGCTGATTTTGAGAGTAATTCGTAAATTGGTGTCACAATGGGTATATAATTTTCCTAAACATAACTATCAGTTTTAGTTTTGTACATATCTATGTAATCAAAGGCGGGTTATGGTTTAGAACTTAAGTTTATAGTTCTCTCATACTAAGTGTTATCAATAATTTCATAATCAATGTAATTAAATGCAGCTTTTACTTTTATTAGCCTGATTTGTAAATCCCATTCATTATTTTTAGATGTCTCCATATTTATAAATTGCTGAGTTATTGGTTATACTTTAGGAAGAGTTATTGGTTTCTTGTCGTTGATTGTACTGTTGTAGTGAAATAATTGATTATCTTTATCATTAGCGTCTTAATCATTGAATTGATTCTTATCCTCTTCTATTATAGGTTTATCTGCTTTCAATGATTTATGGGTTTCATAAAGACTATCATTCAATTACTTTTCCTTCTCCTCATTAAACATATTCATGATTGAATCAGCTTTCTTGTTCTTATCTTTCTTCTTATTGGTTTTTTTCTTCTTGATATTGCTTCCATTTTTACCAGTAGTCTTCTATTTCTTCACTTTCTCAACTTTATCTTCTTCACTTTCGTCATCATCGCCAAGACCACCAATCATATCAAGTAGATCATCCTTGTCTTTTAAGATCGGTTAAACTTTAGGTATCGGATGATTCCCCTTGAATTTCCATTTTTCTTTGCCTGGTAGTGGCTTATTTTTCTAAGAATTATCCTGGTTTTCATCCAGCTCTTCCTCCCATTCTTCTTCCCACTCTTCCTCGAACTCTTCTTCTTCCTCGTCGTCATCAATATCAATTTCTTCACCATTTTTATGCATCTGCTATTATTATAATCTGTTCACTTACTTGCTGACATCAACCGCGAGGTAAGTTTAAGAGTTTTTCTATATAAACTGCATAAATTTCTACTGAACATCCTGCATGTATATTAATCCAGCAGGTGCGTAAACTTCACTTTTTTAATTCTTCTCCTTGAAATGTTTGATATATTCCACTGCTTCCTCTATGAATTGCGAATTACTGACGTCTTTCATGGGATTTACACTTTCAATCTCAATTTATAGTAGTTTTAGCAGGTCTTATAAAATAGTTGGAAGGTTCCATACATCAATCTCTCCGTATTCGTTTGCGTAAAAATCTTCTGCTAGAGTTTGGAGTTACTAGGCGTGAGTTATGTATTTTTGAGTCAAAAGTTACACTGATTCATGCTATTGACTATTTTTACTTACATTCATTAAAAGTTTTAATAATTATAATATTTAATTTCTAAAATGAAAAATATAACAATGGAAGTAATATCTCGTTTTAATATACTAATGAGTCAATTGATTTAAAACAATGATAATTGCAGTTAAAATCCTCAAGATCTATAGAATCTATGTGAGTGGGTGGAATGCTCTGATGATACTTAATGTCATTCAGAGTTATGCTACGATGGCTATTGCCGATAAGACTACGCTTAGTGGCTTAAGATAATTATAATAATCGTGGGTTTATCGTTCTTAGTGCTTATATTTGCTGTGTATTGTAAACTTCGCTACAGAAAAGAATGTGAGAAGTAGAAAATGATTGATGAACACCTGCAGAGACAGAAATTACTATAGCAAGAGTAAAATGATTGGAATACTACGGGCAATAAAATATAATTGAGACAGGATACACACTCTGAATACTTAGACTAATCTCAGCAGTTTTAAACTGATGGGAGGTCATTTCAGAGCACCAATAATTATAATTTAAACACATCAGGTCAAAATAAATAATAATTAAGAGGTACACTATAGCAATAACTTAATAAAAATAGAAGTGTTAATAGTGCATTTAGTAGGGTAAACACTCTCCAGAGATAAAAAAGCTATAATAGCTGATAGTTTAAAATTATAGAAAATTTCATTCAGAAATGGAACTTAATGGAATTTATTAATTTATATTATAATCATTTGATATTCTTATCAATATAAAATAATTTTAATTTAATCATTTATTTATTAAATCTAATCAAAATTTTAAACTAAAAATGGAATAATAAAGCGACATTTAAACTATAGTCATGAGTAATGAGACTGGAATCGAAGATGATACCTTATTAATATTGAGGTAAGATGTCTTCTATGACGAAGATATGCAAGATAACTATAATGAAATAAATATAAATTAAGATTGATTTTACTTTTTTATAACAGACAAGAGAATTCTCTGAGATTATCTTTATGAGAAAATTCAATAACTTTATTAAAGCCATTCTCATTGATATGTACAATGAAAAACTTCAAAAGAATTGCAGACAGTATAAACCTAGTATATTTGACCTTTGCTCTGGAAAGGGAGGAGACTTAATGAAATGGTTGTATAAGAAGCCCTCGCATTATGTGGCGTTAGAATATTAAGAATAGCTCTCCTTGATTGCGAAAGAAAGACTTTTAGCGAAGAGTAATGTTAAATTTCCAAGTATCTTTGTAGTTGCTGATGCTGGGGATCCCACTATGACAATTGATAAAGTTTTCTAAGATGACAGGCTGAGGGACATCAAAACTCCAATAAACCTTTAATTCAAAATAAAAATGAGTTTTTTTATTTGATACTAGTTTAGTCTTTGACATTGTGAGTTGCTAATTCGCTATGCATTACATGTTCGAAAGTGAAGTCAAGCTTAGAGCATTTCTGCATAATGTATCTTGCAGATTAGAGACTGGTGGATTCTTCATTGGGACAACTATAGATGCAGATAGAGTAGTTTCTATGATAAGAGAAAAAGGAGGAAAAAACCTGACTGTTGGCAACAAGTTCTATCAAATCAGATTTGGCCAGGCCTCCTTCCCAAAAGATTAAGGACCTTTCGGTTTGAAATACTATTTCTATCTCAAGGATGCTATCGGTAGAGAGCGACTTCTAGAAGATAAAAAGATTCATGTACCAGAATATTTAGTCATCTTTGAATATCTTGAGAAGCTTGCTTTGGAATATAACTTGAAACTTATTGAGAGAAAGAATTTTCATGAGTTTTACTAGGAATCCATACAAATACCAAAGAACTAATAGTTATTCGATAAAATGGTAGCTAAGGAATCTGGACAAAAATTAACTTAAGATGAGGTGGACATGCAATTTGAAATCAGTGGCTTATATTAGGTTTTTGCCTTTGAAAAGATAGGCAATTAGAGAAGAACAACTAATAGATTCTTTGGGAATATGAAGCTTTATAGAGAAATCAATATGAGAGCATTCAGATGAAACTTACAATAAATATAATGTCAAAATTAAAATATATCAGACTTTGAAGTAATTAAATTTATATTTTGTATAAAACTTATCCTCCATACTTTATTCTTTACATTTAATGAACTAATTGCATCATATGGGATTGCTAAACATTCTTTCAATGGCTGCTTGATTTTAATTTTTTACTCTTTTTACCTTATATTTCTGCATTTTCTTCTTGAATATATCTTAAATTCTTAAAATCTATATTGCTTATTTTTCTTGTAGGTGTTTTGAATTAATCCTGATTTTCTCTTTTTGATTTGTTTTGTTTTCGGTTCAATATATCCTGAGTTCGGAGAGTTAGTTAAATGGTAGAAATATTTTATTTTTAATTATATAATAAATTTAGATTTAAATATAAATATGAAATTAACATTTCATTTATCCCTATTTAGTTTTATTTTATGATTATAGTTTGTGTTATCTCCTTGTTTTCATATTTTAAATATCAGTTAAACTTTTAATATTCAATCAATCAATTATATTACAATTCACTCTAAATTATTTAAATTAATAGCTCGTTTAAAATAATGGAAAATATAGAAGACATATAGTAATCATTACACATTCCAAAATATTCCTAATAAATTTCAAGATTATCAAAGATAAAAGTGGAGAGTAACTCTGATAGATTATTCTAAGGATTAGTTGTTGGAGGACTTTTGATAATCATTTATCATGCATTTCAATTGCTCCAAGCCTGGCGGAAAAATCATAAAAAGCCTGTCATTTCAAAGCCAAAGAGGATACCTGTTTCTGAATAAATTCAATCAAAAATAAATCAGATTTAGAATTTGAAAGAAAAGGAATTAGTTAAGATCACGTAAAATGTTTAAAGCGACAACTAATTCGCTTCAAAGTCTACTCAGTAAGAATCAAATAATCTTTTATCTCGATAAGAGATTGTTGCACCATAGTAAATAAAAGAAACTATTCCCTCTCCCTAGAAGAAGTAAACAAAGAGAGAAAAAATCAAGTAGGACCTAATGGCCATGATCAAAGCTTAATATGAAACTAGAACTACTGCTCCAACTATGAGTGATGTGAAGGAGAAGCAGTTAATACTCAGGAGGAGGCAATTTGAAGAAGGTACACCCGATTAATTTCTTCTGGAGTAAACAGTTATTGGGGTAATGCCACATTAGTTTTTCTAAACTTTTAGAAAAGTGTACGAGACCTAGCACATATGGAATCAACATTTGAAATCTTGTGAGCTGTTTGATAAAGACGGAGACACAGAAATAATCATAACTATCTTCAAATCTCCAGCACTCTTTGTAGCTTCCAGAATTGTTATGGATGGCGTTTATCTAAATGAAGACAAAGAAAAGAGTGAGTATATGTCAATATTCTCGAGTATAGGAAATGAAGACTATTGGGAAGACTATGTAAGACAAAATGATATTAGCGACTACGCTGTGGCTAAATCAGTTATTTCTGGGCATTGGTTCAGACCACTTTATAATCCATAGAATGAAACAGAAATCATAGGCACAAGTGTATTCTACTTAAACTAAGCTGACCTTGGCGGAAACATTCCAACCTGGCTTAAGACTACATTTGCACCTAAAGCTATAGTTGATGGATGGGAATCACTAGCAGCTTACTGCTAGAAGAACCCTAAATGATTTACTAGTATATTCTAATGTTGAATTATTTCATCTCAAATTTTACTCTGTTAACTCTTATCCGTTTTAATACTTAAGAAATAGATCAATAAGTCGATGCACTGACTGAATAGATAAAAAAAGCAACTTTGCTATACTAAAACTTTGACTAAGAATTTCCAGAAATTTATTTGAAAGATACAGAAAAATAAAAATAAAAGAGAATTGAGAAGGAATATAAATTAATCAACTTATACTCTGCTCTTTAATGATTATTTTTATTACACTTATATTATAGAACAAGCGAATTCCACAAGATATCCTTCAGTTAATGACACTAGGTGCTAGTTAAATGAAAGAAAGTGTGGATAAAGATTATGAGACAGGTTTTCCTTTAATAAGTTTCATGATTTTAATCGGCATCTTGGGCATGCTATTCTAAATTTACTAGAAAATTAATTAGAAAATGGTGGGATCAACAAAGGGCACTAAATCTCATGTTTACTGAAAAAACTACTAAATATATGGTAAAAGATGTGAGTAAAACGATGTAAAAATGTTAATTTAGTATAAATAATAAATTAGTAAATTATTAATGAATAAATATTAAGGTTTAATGTGAAAATAGATCTTTTTAATAAATTAACGATGTTATAATTTTAATTCTAATAATATTTGTTTTCGTAGTATTAATGGTAGTAAGCATATTCCCCTCTTTTTTAATAAGATTTAGGACCAGTACAGGCCTGAATAGAATAAGGGAGGTGCCAAACAAATTGGAGACTCCATGAATAATATGAACCTCCAGGAGAAACAGAGACAGTAATAATAGCAGCAGCAGTAAGCCAGGCCAGTGCAGGTAAAATCCTTCAATAGATTTTGTTATAAATATATTGGTACAGAAGAGCTTTACGTATAATGTCGAAAAAATTATCGGAAACGGTACATTCGGAGTTGTGTACAAAGCCTCTGTTGCTGAAACAGGAGAGATTGTTGCAATTAAAAAGGTCTTCCAGGATAAGTTAAAAAAATACAAATATAAAAGTATTTTATAAGCGTTATAAGAACAGAGAATTGCAAATTTTGAAATTTTTAAAACATCCTAATTGCATCGAAATGAGACAATCTTTTTACACTAATGGCGACAAACCTGAAGAAGTATATTTGAATGTTGTCATGGACTACATCCCAGAAACCCTAAACAAAGTAATGAAGACCTATCTCAAAATGAAACAAATGGTTCCTCCTCTACTTGTAAAATTGTATTCATATCAACTGATGAGATCATTGGCTTATATTCATGCTCTTGGCATTTGCCACAGAGACATCAAACCTCATAATGTACTGGTGGATACTTCTTCTCATATTTTAAAGTTATGTGATTTCGGAAGTGCGAAATAGCTTGTTCCTGGCGAGCCTAACATTGCTTATATCTGTTCTAGATATTACAGAGCACCCGAGCTGATTTTCGGAAACACAAATTACAATACTGCAATTGATGTGTGGTCAGTAGGTTGCGTTCTTGCTGAAATTATGTTAGGCAGACCAATTTTCCCAGGAGAGAGTGGCGTTGACCAACTTGTAGAAATTATCAAGATTCTTGGCACACCCTCAAAAGATCAAATATTGGCTATGAATCCTGACTATAAAGAATATAAATTTCCTCAAATCAAACCAATGGCTTGGGAGAAAGTTTTCCGTTCTAAGACTCCAAAAGAAGCAATCATGTTTGTTGCAAGTTTGCTAGTTTATGATCCAGCAAGAAGACCAAGACCTCTTCCTGCTCTGCTCGATTCTTATTTCGACGAATTAAGAGATCCTAACACAAGACTTCCAAATGGAATGCCACTACCAGACTTATTCAACTTTACTGCAGGTGAGACAAATTAATTTATCCTCATAATATTATAGATGAAATTAGAGACAATCCAGGTATCGTTGAGTAGCTCGTTCCAACATGGTACAAGGCAAAATAACAAACTTTGCAATGAAGAATATCGAAAAATTCAGACCTGCTGCATATTCTTTACGCACTATAAATCTAAAACTGTTATTCTAAATATTTGCTAATATTTTATACTACTCTATCTTACCACTTTATTTATTAAATTAGAGCTTAATTGACATGAACTGCTAACTGAAAAGTTTTACAAATAATACTCTTAATTAAACACAAAATATTATTTAGAAATTATGACATGATTTCGGGTGGTTTCTGGCGGATATATTAATAATATATGTTGAGTAGCCCCCAGAAATGTACGATTTGTAAAGAAGTTTCTCAGTATTTAAGATTCATTAGTTTATTCTTAAGGTATGCAGTCACTTCTTCAAGCAATGCTAGCTTAAGCTATTTTTTTTAAAATATGTACTGAATATACATAAACTATACTTTAAAGCTACTACTTTACTGTGTCGATCGTTTCCTCATCTGTGTCGTCCTAGTGAGTGTCTTGGTTAATATAAATGACTTCATTTTTTAATTTATTGTCTCTATTTTCTGTAAAACACTATTATACCTGGCCACTCTATTTTAATGTAGTCGGGACACTATTATTAAGTGATATTTGTTATTCGATTAGATTTTATTTTAAGTTAATTTTGTATTCAATGAAAAATCCAAATTTATTATAAAATTAATTCGGTCGAACATTTCAGTTCACTTTAATGTAAATCCATCCAATTTGATGTCCTACACTTTTTAATGTTCAATATTTCAGAATTATTAATTTACTTAAGCTCATGCTTACTAGGAGTCGTCACCCTTATTTTAAGTTTATTATTAGAGTAATTCTATAACATAGATCTTAAAAAATAATATTGTTCAAATAGGACTAAACTATAGAAATTGAACTCAATTAAGTCATTATAATTAAAATTAGAGTTAACGATGCTTATCAAAATATCAAATATTGTTACATTCAATTCTTTTTTAAGATTGACTTTATCATTTGAGGTATGTTTAGATTGACAACAAGTTTAACTAAACGAATATCACTAGGTTGAAGTCAAATTTTCTTTCTAGTACGATGAATTGTATGATATCCATGAATAAAATATCTTGAGTTCTATTTGTTTAAGTTTATAATAAAAAATTAATTTCATATATTCAATTATTGTTTTAAAATAATGATAATTATGTAATTAAAATTATACAATGCGGAATAGTAACTTACATTCTCTTTATCTTCGTCAAGGTATTTATCAACAGATTTTCGCTATTATTTTTGCAAATATTTCTCTTTAATATTCAAAAGTTTAATTAAATTGAGAAAAACAAATTCAAAAAATATATTTTCAAAGACCAGTTCACTAATAAATATCAAAAATTTAAAGAAAGACTCATATAAGATTGTCCTTTTTTAGGAATTAATCAAGAAACTAAGTCAAGATACTCGACATTATATAATAAGAAAAGAAGATAAAATGACAATAAATCTATTAAAATAGAAATAAAAGTGAGATAAAATATATATTTAGCACTAAAATAAGATTTTGTTTCTATATTTATTGATATGAGCAACTACTTAATTTATTTTTATTATAAAGTGTTTTTTATTCATTTATTTATCATGATTATTTTCTGCCTTGCTTTGATATGCTTATTCATGATATTTGAGTGAGTGATCTAGTTACTCTTGAGAAGTGCAATCATAAAAATTATTCTACATCCTAATTGCATCAAATGAATTTATAATAAGATTAGTTACTGTTAAAATTAATAGTAAAAAACAATACATAATATATAATTGAAAATCTTTTGAGAAGCTATGAATCGCAATCAATCAGAAAATTACTATGATTAGAATTTGCTTAGATATTCTGAGCAAATTTAGTAGAGTTAGATTACATTCAATATTTATATATAATAAATGTATAATTATAAATTGAAAATATGAGTAATTAATTTGGTATCCATACTAAGGGCAAATAATAAATTCAGACTTATTAGTGCAATCCTCAAACCCACATTAGTAATTATTTAAGTATTAATAATCTTATATAGGTGACTAGCATTTCATGGAGATTTTGAATGATAAAGTGAATGAACATGAAATATTTGATCAAGTGCTATTTCCTACATTGAGTTCTAATATATAGCAATATCTAAGAAGACTTATAAAATTAAGGATATTTGCTAATGACTCATTGAGTTAAAATTCAAGAGATTTATTCTCTGCAAAGTCTAAATGCTTATTAATTATTCTTTTTTGATATTTGCTATGGTTGTATGGATGATATTGATTTTGAGCTGAAGCACAATACTGGTCAGAAAAATGATGGCTCAAATCAAAATGTAAACAAACTAGTTGCTTCTTTAAATGGTTAAACTTTTACATAGAACTTGAAAGTCGTTAACTATATAATATGTTGCCCTACTTGTCATACTATGATACACTTAGAGTGCGCAAATTATAATCTGTTCACCAATCAATGGTAGCAACAAAAAGACAACATTTTTCTCTTAGAGTTGTAAAATAAAGATAAGTAAAGCCTTTCAAATATTGCCGTTGTGTTTAGTATTCAATGCAGCTTCTGCAAATATCAGTAAAGCAATAATGATTCTGAGATGATGAACTGCTTGATTTGCAATTAAGCTGTTAGGTATACAATAAGTCCCTTATAATGAAGTTTAAATATTTTATTAGTTTATAGCTGCCAAGTGATCTTTAAGCCAGGTAATATCTTAAGCAACACTATGAAATTGATTTAGTAACTTGAAAGTTAAACAACTTAATTTCACTAATCAGCCCATCTACTCTGCATAATGAACCATAAAAATCAATTCACAGTGTCAAATATTTCATATAAGGAGTTTAAACAATCAAGCATGAAAGCTAAAAGTAAGAAAGATAAAGGAAACAGCTTAACAGATCGATGTTCATTTTGTGATACTTTAAACATCAGAGAGTTTTTGATTCCTTGCAACTTATCTGAATGCAAGTATAATTTTATTAAATATCTATGAAGAAGTTATAATTCCATCATAAATGGTTCATTATTGATGAATAATGAATAAATTTGGGCAATTATTATTACTTAATTTATAAACATAATTTGAAGGATTAAGCTTTTAACATTGAATATTATTAAAACATAAAAAGGATCATTTATATAATAAAAACATGAAACTTAATTATAATTTTATCAAATGCCCTAATATTTCATTACTATAATTACAATACTTATGTGCATTGAAATAATAACTTGACGTGATTGAGCATTCTCCACAAAAATCTTTCCCAATCTCACCAGTTAGACATATCAATTTGAACAATCAAGTTTACTGCTAAGACCACAGAGATAGCTATTTAGAAAAGCATAATGAGTAATCTATACTGTTTTAATAAGATTATCATGATTGTAAATTAGAGGATTTGCTTAAAATAGCCATTACAAGATTAGTTTAAATTTATTTTATAATTTAAGCAGTGAGTTACCCAACTTTTCCTTTCTAAACTAAAAAATGAAGCTTGCAATTTTTGCGAACTAAATATATAAGCAACTTTTTTCAACAGCTTAATGTTTGGGACCAGATATGTTCACATTGATAAACTTTGAAAACAACTCTTTTTCAAGCATTAAAAATGCCTTCAAACAACTCAAATTTTAAGGCTTAATTAACTTCAAAATCAAGCAATTAAATGGAGAGCTCAAATATCTTTATAAGAGAACTTTAGAGACTTGTAGAGGAATTTAAGATGAGTAACTTCTGTACACTTAAGATCAGAGTGAGGAGACATTCAACATGGTGCCTGAAGATCTTATAGATAGAGAAGGAAAGTCTTCATTTGAGGCTTGGTACAGAAATTGTAAAAGATAACTCACTATTCAAGAATCTATTGCCAATATTTCCTCAAAGTAAACGGAAGGATTTGTGGAAATCGAGGAGCCAGTTTTTTGCATTAATGATGACATAAAGAGATACTAAATGTAGTTTATTATTTAATTTACATTAAGCTTTGGAAAACTCTAGATGTTCTGAATGAACTTTTTGCTTGGATCCAAAATAAGACTAAAAAGATTTTCACTCGAGTGTTGATTGATGCAGTAAGCAACTTAAGAAATAGTGGGCATAATTTGAGTTTAACTTGCAAGTTAATCACCAAAATAACTAAACAAGTTGAGAAGAACAGGGAGCCAAAGTCTAAATTGTAGAAGCTAGCCGATAGCTAGAAACTACTAAATTCATTTGATTAGCTTGTTTAAGAGTAATATTACTTATGCTTTAATTATACTTTTTAGATTGAGTCAGCGAGTTATCTAAGAATCAACTTTATATTTTAAGATTTTTTATAACTATGTTTTAAATAGACCAAGAAATGCAATAGAATGAAGAAAACCCATTTGATGATGAATAGAATTCGAATTAACCTATTAGAAAAAGGAGCAGTGCTTTTGAATTATTCAGATGTACCTTTGGATATAGACAGTCATAACTTTCCCCTTCCCATTTAGATTCCTAATTTCAAGATATTTGATCAAGTTTGTATTGTTATTTCAAGATTTTACATTATGATTAAAATTTAGTGTTAATGGGTAATTGACATTCATTAAATCATATGAATTTATTTATAATTAAAATATTAAGCGATTTATTTGTATAAAATGTCTGAAGATCAAAATGACCATGAAGATGAAGGAGTGCAAAAGTAACGCTCCAAGTTAAAGATGTACGCTGAGGTAATATCTTGCTTAAATTTATTGATTATTTAGTGCTATTTAATTGCTGGAGCTCTCCCTGCCCTTATTTTCCCAATTGCAGGACTAGTTACTTCATTCTTACAGTTAACTTCGGCTGATGATTACTTGACTTGCAGAAATGCACAAATATATGGCGATGACCCTAACTACGATGATCATTTGAGGCATGTGATGAGAAGTTATTCTTGTTGGTACTTCGGATATTCAGTTAGTAAGTTTATTCAAGCATTTAGTTAATGTAATTTTAGTGTATTTCATTATTGTGTACAGACCATTCAAGTTTCTTTACAAAGTTAGTGGATTATTGATGCTTTTTACAATGCTAGTCGGTTATGCAATCAAAACTAAAAATTCCTCATCAATTTAATATTTAATAGATTTTTAACTTTATAAATTAAACCTTAGCATAGTTACTAGATTTATATTAAGTATAACATGAATTTATTATGAGTATTAATCTGCTTTATGAATATTGCATTTTTATCTGAAGCTCATTGTGCAACTGAAACAACTTATGGTCGCATGGGTTAAGCCAACACAATTATATTCTTGGTGGTTGCTACTTTTGTGATGGTGACAACTCACGTTATAATTTGGCTTTCATTTTGTGCTGGCTGTATTAAACAAGGATGCTGCAGAGGAAACGACTAAGTACTGGCTGAAGATTAACAGCAAGAGCCAGAACAAAACTAAGATGAATCAACCAAGAAACTTAACAACAACGAAGATGAAGATCAAATGTCAGATCAAACCAAATCTGGTGGCAACAACGGAGGAAATGCAGCTGATGAACGCTAGGAAAAGAAAGATCTGCTTAAGGGTGGTGACCCAGACATGTACTGAATAAATGCAATTTAAAATAAACTTTAAATGCTTGTCGTTACAAATAAGTTAATTTATATGTTTAATCTTTTCATCAGTTTAATTGTTGTGCTTGAATTGGAATTAATTATAAATTAGAAATGGTAAAATAAAGATTAGCTTACCTGGTATACACTATTCTTGTGTCTTGCTTGAATACTTTTGTTAAACTTGACTATGTGTTTTTGAATTAAGACTTGCCAGCCTATTCATTTGACTACTCTGCTCATTAAGCACCCATCGCTTATTATTCTTATGGAGGAACTGTTGAATTACTAACGAAGACGATACTTATACCTGCAGTGGAGAGAATCACTGGGGCTTATATTCTGAGCAAGGTATGTCATTTACGTGAAATGAGAATATTCTTAACTTTATTTATAGCAATTACAAACATCTCAGTTTGAGATTGATATTGAATTTGTGTTGAAGAGCGAACTAAGTGAATCAGACGGATTTTCAATCAAGTTAAGTCCAGACGAGCCCTCATTCCCTGAAGTTATAGGTCCTTTGAATGGAATGAAAAGATAATTCAGAGGAGTTGGCGTGTATTTATACAAATCACAAACTAAATCTCCAAATAAATGGGTAACACATAATTTAATAATAAACCCCTGTATTTTAGTATGTTATCCTATTGCAAAACAAGGGTCATAATTAATTCAACAGCCTGGAAGATTCAATTTTAGCTCATTCTTCTTGTCCCATTGAAATAAGTAAAGATATGAGAGGTGGTATAAGAATCAGATTGGATAACGCAGGATATGAAATAGATATTCGCTAAGCAAATGGAGATGTAGAATATATGTATTGTGTTAAGCAGCAAAACTTTGAAACATTTAAGCCATATCTCTCAATTCTTGCTTTCAACAATGGATCTAAAAATGAAATAGAATTGCAAGGGATTTATGTCAAGAATAGAGACCCTAAAGCATACACTGATAAAGAGCAACTCGATAATGAAAGAATTAATTTGTGGCAAAATATTTATTTGGAGAATTTAATTTAAATTAACTAATAAATATATAAAAATTTATGACTTAAAGAATTTAAATTCAATTTTTTTTCAAATTTTCTGTTAAGTTCAACATCTATCAGGATTTTTTATAAACAAAATCCAATTAATTATATATGAATAATGTACATTTATTGTAATTTTGAGTGAGCTCCCATTATAAGGATAAAAAATTTTCTCTATAAGCAAAAGTAAAGATATCCTTTAAAATTTAAGCTAAGATTTTTACTTTAGTAGTAAATATTGAAACTTTTTCGGAATAAATTATACATTTAAAGTGAAATTAATTTAAAAATATTTAAAATTTGTATATCAAATTTTATTTCCATCAATTAATTATTATTTATTTTAGACTTGTGATGCTAATTAGAAAAACAAATAATGGAGAAATAGATGAGAAAAACTTTGAGGATTTAAAATTTAATTTATTCATAAAGTAATTAAAATATAAATTATATAGGATATTAAATAGAAGTATATTTATTTACACCTTAAACATTCATCCTCATGATTTATTGTCAGCCAAAATTAGAACAGAGTATGCTTCAAAGATTTTAACTTCTGGAACTATGTTGGATGTTGTAAAAGATGATCAATTTGAGATTCTTTTCAAGTACTATGAGACTCTAGTCAAATTTCAGACAAATCTAGATGAACTTTATCAAAAACTTACAAGTTACTAAGAAGATTAATAGTATGCAGAGAAGATACTCATGAGGAACGATTAGACAAGGGCAGTGGATGATGAATTACAGAGACTCGAAAATAAAAGCAAAGATCTTGGAAATGGTATGGCTATGATCAAAGACATAATCACTAAATTAAGAGAGAATACTGCCATCAAAGATATGCTTAAGTAGGATTACCCAAAAGAGCAAGAAGTTGTTAAGTTAGCATAGGAAAAGAGGGAGGATGATATTAAGATCAACCCAAAAATTATGATGCTAATTAGACAAATAGATCAATTAACATATTGAATGGTGGTATACAATAAATTACTCTTATTTGAAATAAAAATTAGCTTTTTTTGTTATTAATTAGTACGTATGTTATTAAGTCCTGTTTAATGATGTTATATTTTCATAGTAATTCACTTTATTAAGACTCAATTTCTTGAGAATCTTTTAAAATACATTCAATGAGTTCCAATCGTGAGGTCTCATCGAAAGATGAAAGTATATTAGCAAAACTTTAGTATACCGTCATTTCATCCTAATCTAAATTAAATCTACTCGCTCTGTTCTTTGTCTCTCTATAAAATCCTGTAACTGTGCCTGTTCGAGACTCTGCTGAGTTTGTGAAATTTCCTAAACCTTCAGTCATTCTTTTTTTGGAAATGTTTTAAGATTGAATCATAAATTATTTCTACAAAAATAAAATTCTTATTGCGATTGATTTTATAATTACAACTTAAAATTATTAATGAATGCCCTGTGGGAGTAAACTCCTTCTGCTTTTATTTCCAGTAAAGTTAGTATTAGTAGTGGCTCTTGCTGCAGACTGTATTCTATTTTTGATGTTATAGCCTGGTGCACCGGATCCTGCTGATACGTGCTGTGAATTAAGAACGAGTTACTTTTAGTAGGGTGACATCACAAGCTGTTGCTATTATTAAGTTTATGAAAGCGGCTAATTTTTAATTAAAATCAAGTTGTTCTGTAAAGTTTAGGGCACTTGCTAAACTTAACTTAATAATGCCATGGTTTAAGATTTCTAGGGACTAATTTCTCAGCTTCCATTCGCTGTCACTAATCCTTTCTCTATAAATATAAATTTAACCTCTACTAAACCTTACTTGGAATTATTTTAATGTTCGTCTTCTGCTTAGAAAGATTCTAAGTGTGAAGATTTTTGAATGAAGATTATAATTTAGAGCCAATCATTTTCTCATTAGGGCCAATGAGATTAGCGAATTTGGCACCTTTTAAACCGCTGTTTGGTGTGCTGCTAGACTGAGGAATCTTTTGACTTTGAGTTAGATTATCCTCGTAGTATCTTGAGTCTTCGTAGTGCTCTGGACGATTATTGGGTTTACTCTTAAGATTTCGCTATACTTTCTCATCAACGTTATTTTATTGAGAAAGGGAAGAAAACTAAGTATTTGACTGTGCGATAGGTCATTTAAAATTCTTAGTCCTGCTACTTATTGGGGAAATTTCATCTTCAAATCCCATGTAATCAAACTCCAATTAAATTTTAATAGTGTATATTTTATTTGTAAATAATCAACATCAAATTAAACATATTTAGTTAAATTTAAATAAGTTCTAATTTTCTTAACCTATTTATTGCTAGTTCCATAATTATTTTATTTTATATTTCTATGATGATAATTATAAAACAAAGTACCATTTAATTTTATTTAAAAAATATAAAGAGTTTATATATAATAGTTTTGCACAAACCATGATTTTTGTTTTATAATATATAACTATTTATATTTCCTCATTATGTTTATATATCTTCTTCACATTTTATATAAAATCATGATCTTATTTATCTATAATTATTCACAAGTGATAATTGTGTTTTGGATCATTTACATCATCATTGTCATCATCATAAAGCATGACCATTCGATTGACACTACAAATGATATCGTAAATAATTTAAAAATAAGTTACTTAAATCCATCTGTGTACAAATGAGTTTCTACTATTCTTTAATTTATAAAAATTATAAAGTTAATTTTATATAAAATTTATTTAAATAAGAGAATCTTCGTATAATAAGAAAATTATATTGAAAAAATAAATAAATTTAGGTGAACTGTATGTGTTTTCTAACAAAAATAATTTATTATTATTAGAATAACTCATTCAATTCTTTTTATCATTTTTATTTAGAAAAAAACGATTGTAGAGAATTAAGAAAATATATATTTATAATTTTCTATGGATTTCTTCTTTTATAATAATTATGCATTGTTTTATGATTGTGCTTATTAATGCCTTTTATTATTGCTGAGAGACATATCAAACATGTTTTATTGATTATCTCCATACTATTACACCTGAGAAACTTAAGTAACTTTTTACAATGAAGTCATAGATCCTGTTTGATTAGATACTGCGAAATTATTGATTGTCTACCTGCTCTTATCAATATATTAGTGCTTTTGGGGTTATGTTTATTGATATTGATAATTGTGAATATTGCTGCTATCTTCCATTTAAATATATAAAATCACAAATAATTAAAATCAGCAATTTAATTCCTTCACTTTGATTTATCTATATATATCTAGGGAAAGCGATAATTATCAAATTAATGATTAGTTATACTTTGGTGTATTTAAATTAAGAAATTTATTGTACTGTTCTCTTAACTTCTCTATATCCGTTTAATTATGCACACTGTTGTACTTCCTATGTCTTTGAGTACTATTATTATTATTTACTAATATGTCTTTTTAAGTCAACTCAACTTCATTTATTTATTTTAAAGGGTTAATTAAATTATGATCTTACTTATTTCTTTTATGTATGTATTTATCAATGATCAATTTTCTTATTTATTAATCCAGATTTTTAGTTCGAGAATTTTGAGATTTCAAATTTTCCACTATCATTCCATTTGAGAACATAATCTAGGGATTGAAGTTATTTTATGTTAAATACAAGTTTTCGTTAATTAATTTCTGGCTTGTTTTATATTGCTGTAATCCAACGTTGTCCTTGCTGCTTCCTGCTTTTAATTATTAATTATTGCTGTATCTATTTTGATTGGTAGTTATATTCAAATTTACAGATTTATTTTTTAATCTTTTGAGTAATTGACTCTCTCTAGTATCAAGCATTTTATAGATGTTTTTGTTTTAGATATCTACAGGCATCACATTTCCATTTAAGTATTGATAGTTACTTTAATTTATACCAAATGGAGTATTTTTCATGAGATTAGGGGAACGCCTTTTCTTTGGACTATGGATTTAAACTTAGCTCTATTGCTTATTAGAATTCATTAAGCTTAGTCTAACTTTCTATATTTTCTGTTTGGGGTTTAAGCTTGGTATAAGTTAGCCACTTCCACTAGCGTCATAATTCATGTATTAATGCTCAATCAATATCATTTTAGTTTTTTCCATTGAATCCTCTTCAGCATTTACATAAGGTGATTAAATAAAGCTCCCATGAAAAATAGACTTATCATCTGAAGTTCTCACAGGGGATTGATCTTAAGATTAGTAATTTTTATTTCTGTTATTTTAAGGATTACTTTACTATGATTGATCCTGATCTTAAAATTAACTTTGTATCTTTGTTTGAGAGGTGTTTTTAGTGGAATTATTCACAATAAAAGTCTTATTAAAGTAAATACTGTTCTATTAATACTTTTCGATTGGTCTTTTGATTCGCTCCACTGTATCAAGTCTGCTTTATGTAATAGATATCTCCTCATTTCTATTACTTTTGAAGTTTCTTTATTGAGTAATTTTTGGTTTGATTGGTGAAGGGACGCTTTAATTAATTTCCTTTATCTTTAAGTTTTTAAGCAGTTGATTCCTAAATATCCCAGACTTATTAACATTGGTATTATCAAATGACCTATTAATCTCTGGAGAGTTTAGATTGTACTGAAAATAGTCAGCTGGATTATTGTAATGGTAAACTGACTTATATTAAACATTTCCGCTGCTCTTTTAATTGCTCGGTGTTAATTAAAAATGACTGCCGGATAGTTCATTATTATTTAGTTCAGCAATATTTTCTATAACTACTTCTCGAAATCAGCTTCTACTTGCACGATCATCTCTTCTTTAGATTAAAATGTTAATAAAATGAAATATTTATCTTTTGCTGAGATTATGTCTTTTCTTTACTATTATATTGGTCAAATCATCTAATGGTAAAAAGTCGGCTGTTTAAGTTCCTTAATTTGCTTAAATATCTGGAAGATGTGTGGAGTACTCCGTGCTTAATGGCTTATTTTAATAATCCATAATGTGTTAAAGTTATATTAATTTAATGAAATTTCTTTATTTAAAAAGGCAAATGAACAGTCATTCTATTGAGTATAATATTTTATAAGCTATTTTAAGGTAAATTAATAAATAAATTTAAGAAATAAAATAAACTAAAAATGAAGTAAAATGAAATGCAGACTATTGTAGAGTCTTTAGCTGAGCACCGCAGGAAACATTAAGAAAGAATTTAATAACTAAAAATTCATGATTTAAAAGAGATGGTAAAATACTTTCTATTATTTCATAATCAATTCTTGTTAGAGAAAAGTTAATTATGTACCAAGACTGAAAAATAAAGAAGAATTGATGAGAGAAGTAAAATATGTAAAATCTTGGAAGGGATCTGGAAATTAAAATGATTACTTTGATCGTCCACCCATTATGAAACCTAAAATTCTTGATGAATGGACTATGAGTAGAGTTTAATTGCCTGAAAGAGCCTACAAGAAGTTTTTCTTCTGTAAGTATAATGGTTATTTTATACAGTATCATTTTAGTGAATTAAAAACCGTTTGGATATACTCCAAGTCACACAAGAGAATTCGGAACGCCCACAGAAAACACTTTATCTGAACACTACAGAGAAGTTCTACAAGATTAAAAGAAAAAGTTTACAGATTATGTTGAGAGACCTTCTAAGTATATTCCTGAGGCAACTGAACCACTTTGCTTATCGAAGTAGACTAAATTCTTTAAGACTGATCATCAAAATAAATATTTCGGCAATTCAACTCACACTACTTGGGAGTCATTTTAAAAGGAAATTAAGTCTCCTAACTACACAGCTGTTCTTTAAGGCTCTCATAGATTAACAAAAACTAATGGGTTTTTTGGGACAAGGTTTGAAACTAGACATGAACTGTAAATGGGATAAACTGGCTTCAAATTCAATAGAAATAATAGTTTAAGTCTGGGTGTGCCCAATAGAAACTATAAAATTACTTTTATTTATTTTTAACGCTTAGTCTGTTCGCTAAAGCATTGAATGAGTAATTATTGGAAAATATATCAAGTAAAATTGATTTAACTATTAATTTTCAGTTTAATAATACATTTAAATTAATTATTTTAAATACAAAAATGAAACAAAACTATTATGAAAAACTAAGAACAGGTTATGAGCAGAGTCTTGATGAAAGATTTAGAAACAAATAATTAAACCTCAATCCATTTTACCTAAGTGATCCATAGCCCTCATCTTAACGGTCTTAGAGTATAAAGGGCATTTTATCACCAAGATCTTCTGCTGCTCAATAGTTGTCTCCTAAGTAAGATAAATTGAAGAGTGTAAGGTTTGCACTTTATGAAGCAAATAAGCTTTAAGAAATAAGGGAAATTAGAAAAGCTAAGGATTAAGAATTAAGTGAATTTCAAAAAACTTCAGCAATGACCTAATTTGTAGCAGATTCTCTAAAGAAAAAGATTGTACTTGAGTAAAATTAAAATAAAATCTAAAATCAAGTGAAAGTACCTTAATAAAACTCATAAATTGCAACAAGGTCAATAAGTCCCTTCAGTAATATTTTAAATGTTGGAGGCAACACAATTTCTTAATTGAGTTCTCTCAAAGACTTATTTCCAAGAGAATCAGTTTAATAGCAGTCTTCGTAACTATTAAACCAAAATTATCAACAACAGCAATAATAATAAGTAGATTTAAAAGGGCAACTTATTAGTAATATAAGTAATAGGATATCTACAAACCAAAACTAAAATTCCTATTTGATTGAATTTGAAGACTCAAACACTAGAGTCTTAAACAAAATTTCATCTTCAAAAACAGAAATAAGGATGGTTCCAAGTAATATCAGTTAGTTAGTAGCATAACAGCTGTCGAAAACAAGTTAACAGAAATCAATAGAAAATATACAGAGTGATTCTTAGTAGATAGAGGCACTGGGGGAAGTAAATTTGCAGGTTTAGAATAATTAATCACAACATTCTGATTTGGTAATTATTAGCTAAAACAACTAGGAACCCAGAATCTACAGTTTAGCTGATAAAATAGGACAAAGAGTAAGCTAGAATGTTAGCCTCTACTCTTAAAATTTGCCTAAGGAAGTATTTTTAAAAAGATTCATTGACAAGAACTCACGATTAGTTCATGAATTGAATTAATAGCAATTAAATAAAAGTATAGACAACTAATCAATGTCTAGAGATTTAATATCAAAGATAGAAGACCTTCAGAAAGCAAATTTACTCAAAATTTCAGCAAAAAGAGATAAAATACTAAGCGCATTACAAGCTACAGTAGTCAAATACTCAAAATAGAATTTTATTAACTTATTGAGGAAAAATTTAAGATATTTAGATGCTAGGGAAATGCAAATCATAAAAAAAGATAGAAAGAATAGACTCTAAGAGTTTTTGATATTATGGAATAAAGCATATAAAAATAAACTTGAAGAAAATTAAAATATGATAATTGCAAGAAAACACTATGAAAACATGCAAAAGTTAAAATAAAAAATGATTCTCTATGAAATAAAATAGGTCATAAAGCAAGAGAAGAAAATTTTACTTGGCTTAAAAAGATAGCTTAATATAAAGAAAGTGGAGAAAATATTTGAAGAACTAAAAGAAAATGTCAAGATATAATAATTTCAAAGAATGAGAAACTAAAAATACAAGCATCAGTTCATAATTTAAATGTAGTTAGAGTATTAAAACAGGGACTACTATCACTAATGGCATATGTAAAGAATGATGTACGTTACTTATCACGAGTTGAAATGTAAAGTTTTAAGGAAAAAATTACAGATTGCCAAAATTTAATTTGCTGATAATTATTACATAAATCGAATAATGAGAGTTGCCTTTGAAAAATTCAAAGACAACCAATAATATATCAAGTCTATTAAAATGGACAAGATACTATACAAAGCTGCAAAATAGGATGAAAATGAATTCTTTGAAATAATTATTCAAACTTCAAACAATATTTATGTTATATTATTATATTTAAATACATGCAATGGGAATAAAAGTAATGGGTCAATTTACAAGTTAAATCAACAAAGGTCAACTGTAATCAGATTTTGATTGAAATAATTTTAATAGTAAAAATTGTTAGAATTGTGAATTATAGATTATTATATATAAAAGTTAATGCAATGATTATTATTTATTAAGTTAAATAGGTCTTCTTCTTCTACTTAGAGAAACTATTTGAGTTAAGTTATACACTTAAACCAAAAAACGCTATATGACAACTTAGTTTTAAGATTTACCGAATTTGAACTTCGGCCTCACTGTTAAACAATTGAATTGTGTGATTCATCCAACCATCACACCCAATATCCTTGATCACTACTTGAGAAAGCCCGAAGATTAAGAAATTGTCGTCGGAACTCTTCTTGGAACTATCGATGGCAGTCAAATTGATATTCACAGCAGCTTCGCAGTACCACAGTATTTCGATAAGGAACAAAAAGATCTGATAATAGACTCCGAGTATATGCAGAAAATGTTGAAGTTTTATCGCAAAGTCAACCCCAAGGAGGGTTTACTAGGTATGTACATCTCGTCAAAGAATTTGGATGAGCACGGTCTGCAACTCTTGCAATATTTCCAAGAGTTATTCCAGAGTGAAAAGAAGAAGGCACTTATACCTTTTCCACTTGTCATGATGGTAGATCCCTCACTACAGGACAATAAACTTCAAATTAAAGTAAGATATTTTTAGTTTACATTAATCATTTCTAAAAGATATTGAACTTGGTATCAGGATTCCTAAAGAGAAACCCAATATTCTGTGAGCTTAATTACAAATTCGCTCTTGAGAATTTCCAAAAGACTGGTCTTGATGTGCTATTCTACGGGCAAGAGCATTTCGATACTCTAGCTATTCTCTCTATGAAGGATGACATGTCAAACGAAAAGGTGAAAGATTTGATGACCAATCAAAAGCTTTTATCCAATAAAGATTTGATGATCAAAAATCTCGACAATCTCGTTGATAACTTATTATTACTTATTAAGATACAATATATCCCATCATTTCTGTTAAAAATAACTTGTCAGAATAAAAACCTGAAAATTTAAATAATTTAAATAGATTAAACTTTGATTATATTTTAATATAGAAAATTTCCTTTAAAAAATTATGATTAGTTTAAATTTTGATATTATTTTATTTACATTTCTTTTGTTAAGTTTTATTGGATGATGCTTATAATTCAGATTACTTTTATTAAAAAAAGTAGATTTATTTTATATTGAATTGTAATTAGAGCAATTTTCCCATTATAATGTTTAGGAATTGCAAATTTAAGAGTTTAAATGTGAAGATTATATTCAGCTGGTTATTGATGGCAAAACCAAGCCAGACCAAGGCATCGCAAAGGCTCTCAACTCTTGCATTAGTCAGTTCTCCTCTGACGATATGCAGGTTTTAGAGAGCATGGTTATGGAAAATTTAATGGTTCTATGTCTATTTATGAATGGAGTTTAGTAATTATTAGTTTAGTTACCTATAAATTTCGAAGACTCAGTTATGATTAACAGTCTCGCGAAATTGTAACACGCTCATATTACTATGACAGAGAAGTTAAACAACATATTTGGCCAAAGTATTCTCAAGCATCCCCATTAAAAACACCATCAACAACCCAGAAAAGAAAGCGACTCTCATACTTCATAATAACAGAAACAGATTAAGTGAAGACTAAGTAGTGCAAAATCAGCTAATTAAACATAATTTTATTCGATTCAGCTTATTAAATCACTTTATTAAGAGAGGAGGGAATTCGTATATATATTTTTTTCTAATTAAATTTGTCTCATACATCACAGTATATAGCATAACAAAAAATAAATAAATTTTAATGGAATATCATAGACTTAAATTCAATATTTCATCCTGATCAGTTTATAAATTAGTTTAGACCATATCTCTAGAACCTCGATTTTTGCCATTCAATGCCCAATTGATAAGTAAATAAAATTATTTGATTTTCATCTTTATATATATATTAAGTATTTTTACTTATTATTTTTCCGAAATTTAACAATTAATGAATTCCTAATTTTTTTTAATTTAATTATAACTTTTTGTATTTTCAATAAAATGAATTAACTATTTCATTCTTAAACATAGTTTTTTAGTGGAAACCTAAAAAACTAAAAAAATGGGAGAGAAGAAAAAATACTTAAATGAGTATTTAATTTTTAAATATAAATTTACATCTCAACAAAGACAAATAATATATAAATTTAATATGATTTATTTTTAATAATATAAAATTAAAATAATTTGTATACAAATAACAATTGCAAAACCTTATATTAGTTTTAATAGCAAAGTGTATTTTCAGTTTATTAACAAAATATTTTAAAATTAAATCCAATTAAAAAATTAATTATAATATCAATTGATAATATTTGAAGTTTATTCACAGGAGATTGATTCTTTTTGAAAGCAAGTACTGAGGAAGTAGAGAATCTTTTATAATTTTCATCTTCTCTGTCAAAGAAAACTAAGCTGAACTCATCAAAGTTAAGTCCTCCATTATCTATAAATGAGTGTTTCTCGAAGATTTTAGCTATTTCAGCATCATTCAGATCTTTACCAGTTTTTGCGAAAGCTTCCTTTAAATTTTGGGAAGTTATAACTCCGCTGTCGTCTGTATCAAAGTACTTGAATAATGCCCACATTTTTTCATAGGATAAAACTTACTAGAGTTCTATGGTGGCCACTAAGAACTCAGAGTAGTTGATTTTTCCATTTCCAGCATAATCCACATTCTGAATAATCTGCTTTATTTCAATTTCAGTCAAATGATGTCCAGTTAATGTAAGTGCTTGTTGCAGTTCTTCTAGATTTATCATGCCTGTTTAGTCCTTGTCAATAGTATTAAAAACTTAACGAAGTGATTCAATTTCTGTTGAATTAAGCATTTTTATCAGAACACTCATTGCTTCCTTTTTTAATACTGAAACTCCTTTATACTTCCTTAGTGATATTAATACATTGGGATCTAGTCCAATTTGTAAGTTTACATCTGTGTTTACTTCTCAAATAAATAAGTTATAAAATTATTAATCTGCAAACCAAGGATGCTTCAATCCAAAATCCAATAAATTTATTGACTCTCTTATATTGTTTTAGTTAAGATAAAAATAAATTATGATTTAAGAATTAAAATCTATTGAAAAATTTATAATTTAAATAATTTTGATTCAATTATTATCTATTGATATATAGTTACTTTAATTTAACATTGCAAAGTGCAAAAATATAAATAAAAAAATGATATAAGGTTATAGTTATTCTGAAAACCATAGAATTATATATTTGGTATCAAAATCGCTTCAAATATAATCAAAAATGAAAAATTAATGAAAATATGATGTAAAATTATAGCAAGTAAATATAATTTTAATACTTATTAAATTTTTTCTGTGATTTAACAATAAGTTGATTTTATTACATCATAATAAGAAACATCTAATATATTATCTTGCTTAGTAAAATTATTTGATAATCAAATTTATTTTAAAATGGTAATTATAATTTAATATAAAGATAATTTTTGGTGTAATAAATGCCTAGAAACATGAATATCTTAAGTTTTTATCTTTGTTGAGTAGCTTTGTAATGAGATCTTTGGCACTATTACTGATCTTCTTGAACTCTTCCTGCTTAAACGAAACTTCTCCATGTTTTATCTTTTAGAAAACTTCTGCTGGAGTGGTCCCATAGAAAGGTAAGTAACCTGAAAGTATTGTATACATTATAACTCCTAAACTCCAGTTATCGCATTCTACCCCATATTGTCCCTACAGAACTTCAGGAGCGACGTAATAAGGTGTACCGACTAGCGTTTTCATTGAGTCTTGCTTTTTATGATTAAGTTTGCTTAGTCCAAAATCAATAATTTTGATATCATTGCCATCTTCAGAGTACATAATGTTCTCTGGCTTCAAATCCCTATGAGCAACGTTGTTGCTGTGACAGTGGTTGATTGCTTGGAAAAGCTTTTTCATAACTTAAGATGCCTTTTGCTCAGTCATTTCTTCTTCTCTTGACGTGATTTTGTCAAAGAGATCCCCTCCTCCACAGTACTCCATTACAAGATAGAAATGCTTCGGTGATTCATAAGTCTCATAATATTTGCAGATGTTTGGATGATCCAGTTTTGCTAAGATTTTGATTTCTTCTTTTATTTTTCTTAAGGAGTCTCCCAGATTCTTTTTAGGCATCGTTTTAATTGCTACTAAAAATTCTGGATTGGAAATACTTTTAGCTAAAAACACTTTAAAGGTTTATATATCAATGATTATATAGAAATATCAATTTCATTTATGAAAAAAATTTCAATCTCTCAAAATTCTATAAATTTTTGTTTAAGAAATGGAAATGAAATACATTAAAAAGTTAGTTCTTAATAATTTCAGACAAATTAATTTAATAATAATCTTGCCCCTAAATAACTTTGCCGAAATTTCCAGTACCAAGCACTTTTGAAGTAGTTGTGTAAACATTAGCTATAAGTCGGTAATCTGCAGACTGTATCGGAGCATTTCCAGGAGTGATTATATTTTTTTGGATATTATTTTCATTAATTTTTGCATTTAAAACCAACAGAACTTTTAAAGCTTATAATAACATATTATTGCACCAATAATTTTAATCTTGGATAAATATTTTTTTGATCTCCCTTTTTAATATTATAAATGAAATTTCTATTAATTCATTTTCTTATCATACTAATGCCAAAGAGAATTTAAAATTAAAAATATAATTATTTAAATAACTTAAATAGAAAAATTTATTAAAATATTGATAAATATGAAGTATATTTAAGTATATATTATATGAAAATAACTGAGAATTTGTATTAATTAATTAACTATAATATAAATTATTTAAATCTTGATCAAATTATCTTGAAAGATAGCATATTTAATAAAATTTATTATATCAACAAATTTGATTGAAAATAATTTACTATTATTTTAAGAGGTATAAATTGAGGCAACCCATATTTATTTTATCAATTTATAACAGTATATTATTTGAACTGCAAAAATTGGAACAAATCCATAAATTTAATTTGAAGTTTAAAATTTGAATGAAAGTGGTTAAATTATAAATTCAAAAATGACAAGTAAATCGTTTCATAATAACAAGCAACATCTAGATGAAATATCTTTCAAGAAATAAAACTTAACTATGGTTACTCATATCCCCAAGAGAAATCTATCACAGACACAGGCTACAGATGAAGAAGACTTCAATGAAACTTATAATTCAGGAGATGAATCAGTAGATCAAATTCAAGTAACTTCATTTGTTTGTTTTTTTATTATAAACTGGTCCTTCAGCAAGAGATGCCTTACTTTTGAAATGCAGAGATGCAATTGAGTCACTTCACATTGAAATTGAAGAGGAGAGAAATGAGAAGCAAAGGCTTAGTGAAGAGATCTAAGATTTGCAAAGATTTTGCAATGAATTACAGGTTCAAGATCAGGATAAGAACTACAGAATTCAAAAGATGACTGAAGACTCTATTTAAATGCAGTCAGACATTCTTGTTCTTAGTAAGGACAAAGAAAGACTTCAATATGAAAGAGACGACCTCGAGAGATAAGTCTAAAATCTAGAGCCTCTCTAAGATGAACTCAAGAGAGCTTTTTAAGAGAAATAGTAAATTCTTGACATTAATCGAAAACAAGAGGCTCAAATTGATGTGCTATAACATGAAAAGCAGCAGTTAGAGATATAAATATCTATTTTAAGAAAAGAAAAAGAAGATCTCAACTCAGATGTGAATGAATTAAGAGATTAACTGTATGCTGAATAGAAAAAGATTGAGATTAATTACAGATCATTCAACGAATAAATGCAAGAAATGTATATCAAAGAATAAGAAAGGAGAGAACACGAAGTAACTAAAGAGAGAGATGAGAGAAAACTTGCTGAAAAGGAATATCAAAATAAGCTTGATGATTTATAAGTCAAAATGGAGAGATTACTTAAAGAACAGCAAAGGGAAACAAATGAAGAACATGAAGCTAAAATTCAATCACTTATCACAAGACACTAAGTTGAACTGAAGAAGTTTGAAGAACAAATTTAAAAGTAGCTCTAAAAAATAAGTTCATAAGATCAATAGTTTGAACAATTTAAACTTGAAAATCATAAGCTTGAAATTAAAATTATTGAGCTTAATGAACACTCTAAAGCAGAGAAGAGTTAAAATGAGAGATAAGTTGAGTCTTTAACTTATGAAAAAGATCAAACTTCATCAAAATTACTATCAAAAAATGAAAAGCTGTTGAGCTTAAACAAAATTAGATTTTATTATTGTATTTTATTGCTGTAATAAGAGAATTAACATTTGGTAAGTAAATTGTAAACATTAGAACAAGAATTATCAAGATTTACAACACTTGAAGATAAGTATGACGATTTGAATGCAGAGTGTCTCTCATTAAAATTAACAAATGAAGAATACAAAAAGAATTTAGCTGGAAAAGTCAAAGAAATAATGAGACTTTAACAAAATGAAGATTCACACCAGAGAGTTTACTTGAAATAAATTGAAGAGTTAAATTAAGATAATCAAGAGCTTTCTATAAAGTTGACTTAAACTATTCATGAAAAATAAGATCTACAAGATTAGCTATTTAATTATGAACAGAACAGTCATATAAAGGAAAAGTAAATCAATAAGTTGCGTGAAGAATTCGATGAAGAAAGAGAGCAAACTAGTAAAAAGCACAGAGTGGTTGAGAAGGATTTAAGTGAATGGAAAGAGTAAGTAAAATTGCTAGAATCTTAGAAGTTTGATTTGTAAAAGAAGCTTCAACAAATTGAAGATGCTTACAAAAGAGACACTTAACTCTTCAGGAATGAAAGTATTAAGAGAGATGAGGAGTACGAGGATGATAAGCAAAAGCTGCAGAAAGAAGTTTAAAATAGCAAGTTATAGCATGACCAGTAATTAGAATTCGTTAGATCAATTAAGAAAGAACTTGGGAAGATGATTATGAGTATGGAGAAGAAATATGATTAATATATCGGTAGCGACGGAATTGAGAACTAAGATTTAAACCAAAATGCAAAGACTTATAGACTAGTATTAACCACTGTATTTGAGAGTGTAAGAAGAACGATGGAAAGCATAAATAAGAGAATAGACTCATTTGTTTTTTACTCAACATCCACAACCACTTCAAGTTCAAACAAGAACAGCCAGATGTAGCAAGATTTGATTGATGCTAAGAACATGTCTCATCATCATCACAATACTTCTTAAACGATCAAACCTGTAAGAGTATTTGGCAAAGAGCAAAATAACTATGCTAACTTACTCTGTGGAGATCTATATTCAACTTTAGTCTCTTAAAAAGATACTATCAATCATTTGTCAACTCATAGATATTGATGTTTAATTCTAATTTAATTGTTTCTTTTTACAATCTAAATGAAATATATATCCAAAATATTAATTATTATAAAAAAGATTAGAATAATGACAATTAGCTTAATATCGGTATTTCTGTTTCATGAAGGTTCAAAAGAATTCCACTGTCTAGCGAGTATTATAGATGCTTTAGAAAGTAATGGGATGACTGAAGCCTCTATTAATAATAAAAAATAAGTTCAATACTTAAAAGATTGCAGAAGAAATAATAGTTACGATGAAGAACAAGATGAATCAGAAATATACATAGTAAAACTTAACTCATCAGAGGAAATCTACATTAGCAAAGAAAATGACAACATCTTTATTCTAATACAAGGACTAAAGGATTTTAATTACGGAATTAATTATTTTATATTAAATAATAATTTATATTATTAATAAATTGATTTAGAGCAGTCAAAAATAAGATAACTCAATGATGATGTAGTCAAAATGTTAAATGTATTAACGAGAAATGATATTGGGTCCTTGTAAAGAATAATGTTTAATGAGAAAATATGCAAACAGTATCAGAAGTTATTTAATTTTAAGCATATTTATTTAATTAAGTAGCTGGACCCAAATATGAAAGAAATTTTCAACAGATATGCAGTTCTCTTGAAGCCAAGTAAAGTCAAAATTGCACAATCAAAAGTTGATTAAACAAAGAAAGAGATTCAAATTATTTAATTATAATTAATATATAATAGATGGAGAAGAATGTAACTTAAATGACTAAGAATGTTTAAGAAACTGAAAGTTTATTGTTAAAATCTTAGTAAATCAATCTACATGCTAGGGATTTATCACAATAAATATATTTAATTATTGCTGTAAGATTTTGAAAAGAAGGCTCTTGCATTAGAAAAAGAAGCCAAGAAAAACCATTTTTTTAATTATATAAATATATTTATTACACTTCTGGGCATGCTCAAAGAAATGTGTTATCATATTTGCAATACTAGGAGCTATTCTATTACTTATTGGAGTTCTGCTTTACATCTTTTTAAAATGAAAATCCTGTATTTTTATCAAAGATTATTAAATGAT